>JAWNOA010000132.1:0-12573 GCA_035046345.1 Drosophila birchii | reverse complement strand
TTATTTTTTTATTTTATTTTATTAATGTAAAGCCTCGCTTTATTTTATTATTTTATTCAGTTTATTTAATTTATTTTAATTATTTATTTATTTTATTTCATTTATTTTATTTTATCATTTATTTAATTTATTTTATTCTTTGATTTATTTTATTTATCCACTTTGATCTGTATATCCTCGGGGCTGAAGGACCCGCCCTGACGAAAACCAAGACGAAAATCATTAGTATATATATATATGTATGTATATGTATGTATATGTATGCATAACCGCGACTCACGATCTGCACGTGCAGCGGCGGTTCTCTCAGCTCTGCCTACGTCGCGTACAGCGACATGGATTTTTCTTATTGCCTAAAAATGTAACTTTTGCGCCCTGTGTTTGGCGAAGCTGTACTATTCTTTTCTGAATGGCATTTTTCTATCGTCTTCTCCTCTTCCCCTTGTCTTTCGTTAACGGTCCGAAAACACGAGGCGCCGTTGTGGCGGCTGCATGTGCGTCGCAATTATGGAAGTTTCTGTCAATTTCTAGCCTTTGCATATGCATGCATGTGCGTATGTATGTATATGTTTTTCACCGCTAAAAATCTCTTGCTCGGCTGGTGGGGCTTTAATCCGCCTTAGTAAGGATTCTTACATCTCCCCATGTCCTGACGAGTCCCTGTTCGGGCGCCACCTGTAAGGATGCACTACGGCAGAGATATGAACTCAGCGGCCCAGAGTCCCTTCCAGAATAATTTATATTTTGGAAACGCCAGAACATGAAGGAGGCCGAGATTTTGCAAGAACTTTTAGGGGTGGGTTTTTGGCTTAGAAAATTGCGACTTCCAATTGCCCACGCTGGGCGGGACAATTACTCAATTTCTACCGGCCAGGAATTTCCAGCGGCCTGAACCCTCCGCTAGAGACTGGAACCGGCTCGGGATCGCCCAGCAGCCTGCTCCCGCGGGCCGTCACCCGCGGGCCGTCACCCCTTCCCCTAAAATAAAACATTTATTTACATGGGCGAGTGACTTCGTCACAATGCACAGCTAGAGAATAGACGCCCACTTAATGCTAAATCGCATTTGATTCGGTTCTCCCCATTTCTGGACGAGCAGGGACTTATGAGAATCGGTGGAAGAATCGAGCAATCTAATACCCGAAGATTCCCCGCTGGCTGGACTACTGGTTCGACATTTCCACGTTTGCAATCTACACACTGGAGTTGATGCTACGTTCACCAATCTTCGTCAGCAGTACTGGATTTTGGGCGCCCGCAATCTCGTCAGAAAGGCAGTTTTCCAATGCAAACGGTGCTTTCTTCAACGCAAAGTCATTAGGCTTGACTACGCTGGACCGATAGCCATCAAGGAATCAAAGGGACGCACTCCACGGATTGGAAAGGCATGGTTTTCTATTTTTGTCTGCATGACTACCAAGGCAATCCACATCGAGGTTGTCAGTGATCTGACTACAACGGCTTTCATCACGGCCTTTTAACGTTTTATCGCCTGTCGATCGAAACCCACTGATTTATTCGGACAACGGAACCACATTTCATGGCGGTCAGAAAACGTTGGATGAAATGCGACGCCTAGCCATCGAACAAGCCAAAGATGAGGAAGTGGCTAGATTCTTCGCCAACGAAGGGATTTCTTGGCATTTTATAAACCCTTCCGCCCCTCATTTTGGCGGAATGTGGGAAGCCGGAGTTCGCTATATTAAACTACATATGAAACGGATAGTTGGAGAAAAGGCTCTAACGTTTGAGGAACTATCGACTGTTTTGACCCAAATTGAAGCCATCCATTCTCGCCCACTGTGCCCGAGTGGAGATAACTCATTGGACCCGCTGACTCCTGCTCATTTCCTGACGGGAGGGCCTAATACTGCCCTGCCTGAACCCTGCCGTCTGGATATGCAAATTAATCGACTGGAGAGGTGGACTCAGCTGCAAGCCATGGTCCAAGGGTTTTGGAAACGGTGGCATATAGTGGCACAATGGTATTTGGAAACGGAGAATTTGAGAATTTGTAGTGCTCAAGGAGCCTAATCTACCACCTTCTAAATGGATTCTTGGACGCATTAGCGAGGTGCACTCAGGATCAGATGACAAAGTTCGGGTCGTTACAGTGAAGACGATCCATTTTTTTTTATGTTAAAAATATTTTAAAGCACCTTCTTTAACTAAATAAATACTATTCAAATGAAGTCCTTTGTATTTATACATTTATTCTTATTTATCTTAAAAATAATTCATAAGCTCTTTTATAATAAATATAAAACATTCAAAATTTAGTCTTAAAGCTATTTTTATTTATCTAAAAATTATTCATTATGTACTTGAAGTAAATAAACACATTATCAATGCAGTTTTTTTAGTTAATTTTAGTTTAATTTAACACAAAACTTCGTAATAAATGGCTTAAAACAAATACAAAATGTCAAACAAAGGAAACTAACTTGAATGCAGAACGAATATGTAAATAACAGTCGAGCTAAGAAACGAGCTAACACAGGAGCTGTTAAGTATAGGTTCTGTAATCAAGTATGTTGCTTAAGTCTTTTGTTTTGGTTGTGGCAAGAATAAATCTAAAAACTCCCTACGAACCTCCGGCCAAGTGGCGTTCCGTAGGCCACTGGTCCTGTACCAGCTCTCGGCTCGGCCAGTCAGCAACACTATCAAAGCCGGGGCAAGATACTTCTGGTCGATCCGGCAAGTATCGGCCCGTTCTTCGATGTACTCTATAAAGCAGAGCGGATCCGTCGTTCCGTCAAATGAGAGTCCCCACTTGGTCATCCTATCCAATAGTGCGGCTCCCGGGTCCCCATGGTGGTTCCTCCGTCTTCGTCGGCATGCGTCTTCCTGCAGCCGTAGAAGTACTCCTGGGCAGTAAAAGTGTAAGTGGCGCCGTCGGTTTGTCTGACGAGTTTGTCTCCAAATCTAAGTACATGGGTGACAGCAGCCTCGCGTCCCCTGTGGGATCGTTCCACAAGTTTCTTTCTAACTGTACCGCCTCCGAATGGTCCTGCTGACGCGCAAAAGCAATCAGCCGTGATTGCATATCCTCCACTGTGCCTCCGCGTTCGAAATAAAATTCAAGAAGAATGGTCTCCAATTCCAACTTCTTTCGATAGCTAATCCAAGTGACGCCCATGATCTCTTCTTCTTTTTTTTTTGTTGTATTATTATTAACATTTATATTTTATTATTTATTATATTATATTTTTTTTGTTATATTCTATTCTACTGTTCGATCTATAGCCTGGTTATTGTACTCCTTATTTTTTTCCTTTTATTACTATTTATCGTTATTTATTTCTTCTAGCCCCTTTTTTTATTATTACCTTTTTATTATTTTATTCTTATTTTATTCTCTCTCTGAATATTAATACTTGATTTTCCCTTCCTTATTTTTTTCTGGTTTTCCCTTCTTTTCCTTTTCTTTTCTACCTCCTTTTTTTCGATGCTTTATTTCCTTGACTTTCTTACTCTATTTATTTTCCACAGTGTGTTTTTTCCTTGCCTTCGACCTTTTTTTATTCTTTGTCTTCCTATCTTATTTCTTTTCCTTCTATAGTCTTGTCCTTTCCTTTCTTTTACTTCTCGTTTCTCGCCGTATTCTTTTTCTTTTATTCTTTTCCGTTTGTCCTAATTAAATTTCCTTTCTTAATTTATTTTTTTTTATTCCATTTCATTTAATCCGTTCCTTATATTTCCCTTTTCTTCGCTTGCCTATCTTATTTCTTTATCTACCCTATTTATTCTTATTAATATTTATTTTATATGTTATTTATTTACTTTATTATTTATATTGTATATTATTTACTTATACTATATATTTTATTTTATGTTATTATTTATTTATTTGATTTTATTATTTAATTATTATATTTTAATTTTGTATTTATTTATTTTATTATTTACTTTATATTTCTCCTTTAGCCTTGCTGCTTTTCCTTGTTTGTCTCGTTTTATTTTTCCTTTATTTCTTCCCTTTCGTTTATTTGATTCCGCTTATTATTTGCTCTCCCTTTTTTTCAGTGTAACCGTTGATTCCCTATATGATTTCCTCGCTTTACTTTATTTTATTATTGAGTTTATTTTCTAATTTAATTTATTTTAGGGTGTACGGAGCCTTTGTGTGTTATATTTCTCTCAGTGTACCCTGAGTTTATTTTATTAATTTATTTTTTTATTTTATTTTATTAATGTAAAGCCTCGCTTTATTTTATTATTTTATTCAGTTTATTTAATTTATTTTAATTATTTATTTATTTTATTTCATTTATTTTATTTTATCAATTAATTTAATTTATTTTATTCTTTGATTTATTTTATTTATCCACTTTGATCTGTATATCCTCGGGGCTGAAGGACCCGCCCTGACGAAAACCAAGACGAAAATCATTAGTATATATATATATGTATGTATATGTATGTATATGTATGCATAACCGCGACTCACGATCTGCACGTGCAGCGGCGGTTCTCTCAGCTCTGCCGACGTCGGCGTAGGCAGCGACATGGATTTTTCTTATTGCCTAAAAATGTAACTTTTGCGCCCTGTGTTTGGCGAAGCTGTACTATTCTTTTCTGAATGGCATTTTTCTATCGTCTTCTCCTCTTCCCCTTGTCTTTCGTTAACGGTCCGAAAACACGAGGCGCCGTTGTGGCGGCTGCATGTGCGTCGCAATTATGGAAGTTTCTGTCAATTTCTAGCCTTTGCATATGCATGCATGTGCGTATGTATGTATATGTTTTTCACCGCTAAAAATCTCTTGCTCGGCTGGTGGGGCTTTAATCCGCCTTAGTAAGGATTCTTACATCTCCCCATGTCCTGACGAGTCCCTGTTCGGGCGCCACCTGTAAGGATGCACTACGGCAGAGATATGAACTCAGCGGCCCAGAGTCCCTTCCAGAATAATTTATATTTTGGAAACGCCAGAACATGAAGGAGGCCGAGATTTTGCAAGAACTTTTAGGGGTGGGTTTTTGGCTTAGAAAATTGCGACTTCCAATTGCCCACGCTGGGCGGGACAATTACTCAATTTCTACCGGCCAGGAATTTCCAGCGGCCTGAACCCTCCGCTAGAGACTGGAACCGGCTCGGGATCGCCCAGCAGCCTGCTCCCGCGGGCCGTCACCCGCGGGCCGTCACCCCTTCCCCTAAAATAAAACATTTATTTACATGGGCGAGTGACTTCGTCACAATGCACAGCTAGAGAATAGACGCCCACTTAATGCTAAATCGCATTTGATTCGGTTCTCCCCATTTCTGGACGAGCAGGGACTTATGAGAATCGGTGGAAGAATCGAGCAATCTAATACCCGAAGATTCCCCGCTGGCTGGACTACTGGTTCGACATTTCCACGTTTGCAATCTACACACTGGAGTTGATGCTACGTTCACCAATCTTCGTCAGCAGTACTGGATTTTGGGCGCCCGCAATCTCGTCAGAAAGGCAGTTTTCCAATGCAAACGGTGCTTTCTTCAACGCAAAGTCATTAGGCTTGACTACGCTGGACCGATAGCCATCAAGGAATCAAAGGGACGCACTCCACGGATTGGAAAGGCATGGTTTTCTATTTTTGTCTGCATGACTACCAAGGCAATCCACATCGAGGTTGTCAGTGATCTGACTACAACGGCTTTCATCACGGCCTTTTAACGTTTTATCGCCTGTCGATCGAAACCCACTGATTTATTCGGACAACGGAACCACATTTCATGGCGGTCAGAAAACGTTGGATGAAATGCGACGCCTAGCCATCGAACAAGCCAAAGATGAGGAAGTGGCTAGATTCTTCGCCAACGAAGGGATTTCTTGGCATTTTATAAACCCTTCCGCCCCTCATTTTGGCGGAATGTGGGAAGCCGGAGTTCGCTATATTAAACTACATATGAAACGGATAGTTGGAGAAAAGGCTCTAACGTTTGAGGAACTATCGACTGTTTTGACCCAAATTGAAGCCATCCATTCTCGCCCACTGTGCCCGAGTGGAGATAACTCATTGGACCCGCTGACTCCTGCTCATTTCCTGACGGGAGGGCCTAATACTGCCCTGCCTGAACCCTGCCGTCTGGATATGCAAATTAATCGACTGGAGAGGTGGACTCAGCTGCAAGCCATGGTCCAAGGGTTTTGGAAACGGTGGCATATAGTGGCACAATGGTATTTGGAAACGGAGAATTTGAGAATTTGTAGTGCTCAAGGAGCCTAATCTACCACCTTCTAAATGGATTCTTGGACGCATTAGCGAGGTGCACTCAGGATCAGATGACAAAGTTCGGGTCGTTACAGTGAAGACGATCCATTTTTTTTTATGTTAAAAATATTTTAAAGCACCTTCTTTAACTAAATAAATACTATTCAAATGAAGTCCTTTGTATTTATACATTTATTCTTATTTATCTTAAAAATAATTCATAAGCTCTTTTATAATAAATATAAAACATTCAAAATTTAGTCTTAAAGCTATTTTTATTTATCTAAAAATTATTCATTATGTACTTGAAGTAAATAAACACATTATCAATGCAGTTTTTTTAGTTAATTTTAGTTTAATTTAACACAAAACTTCGTAATAAATGGCTTAAAACAAATACAAAATGTCAAACAAAGGAAACTAACTTGAATGCAGAACGAATATGTAACTAACAGTCGAGCTAAGAAACGAGCTAACACAGGAGCTGTTAAGTATAGGTTCTGTAATCAAGTATGTTGCTTAAGTCTTTTGTTTTGGTTGTGGCAAGAATAAATCTAAAAACTCCCTACGAACCTCCGGCCAAGTGGCGTTCCGTAGGCCACTGGTCCTGTACCAGCTCTCGGCTCGGCCAGTCAGCAACACTATCAAAGCCGGGGCAAGATACTTCTGGTCGATCCGGCAAGTATCGGCCCGTTCTTCGATGTACTCTATAAAGCAGAGCGGATCCGTCGTTCCGTCAAATGAGAGTCCCCACTTGGTCATCCTATCCAATAGTGCGGCTCCCGGGTCCCCATGGTGGTTCCTCCGTCTTCGTCGGCATGCGTCTTCCTGCAGCCGTAGAAGTACTCCTGGGCAGTAAAAGTGTAAGTGGCGCCGTCGGTTTGTCTGACGAGTTTGTCTCCAAATCTAAGTACATGGGTGACAGCAGCCTCGCGTCCCCTGTGGGATCGTTCCACAAGTTTCTTTCTAACTCCTCCAGGCGGATTTGTACCGCCTCCGAATGGTCCTGCTGACGCGCAAAAGCAATCAGCCGTGATTGCATATCCTCCACTGTGCCTCCGCGTTCGAAATAAAATTCAAGAAGAATGGTCTCCAATTCCAACTTCTTTCGATAGCTAATCCAAGTGACGCCCATGATCTCTTCTTCTTTTTTTTTTGTTGTATTATTATTAACATTTATATTTTATTATTTTTTATATTATTTTTTTTTGTTATATTCTATTCTACTGTTCGATCTATAGCCTGGTTATTGTACTCCTTATTTTTTTCCTTTTATTACTATTTATCGTTATTTATTTCTTCTAGCCCCTTTTTTTATTATTACCTTATTATTATTTTATTCTTATTTTATTCTCTCTCTGAATATTAATACTAGATTTTCCCTTCCTTATTTTTTTCTGGTTTTCCCTTCTTTTCCTTTTCTTTTTTCCTTTTCTTCCTTATCTATTTATTTTCCACAGTGTGTTTTTTCCTTGCCTTCGACCTTTTTTTATTCTTTGTCTTCCTATCTTATTTCTTTTCCTTCTATAGTCTTGCCCTTTCCTTTCTTTTACTTCTCGTTTCTCGCCGTATTCTTTTTCATTTATTCTTTTCCGTTTGTCCTAATTAAATTTCCTTTCTTAATTAATTTTTTTTTTATTCCATTTCATTTAATCCGTTCCTTATATTTCCCTTTTCTTCGCTTGCCTATCTTATTTCTTTATCTACCCTATTTATTCTTATTAATATTTATTTTATATGTTATTTATTTACTTTATTATATATATTGTATATTATTTACTTATACTATATATTTTATTTTATGTTATTATTTATTTATTTGATTTTATTATTTAATTATTATATTTTTATTTTGTATTTATTTATTTTATTATTTACTTTATATTTCTCCTTTAGCCTTGCTGCTTTTCCTTGTTTGTCTCGTTTTATTTTTCCTTTATTTCTTCCCTTTCGTTTATTTGATTCCGCTTATTATTTGCTCTCCCTTTTTTTCAGTGTAACCGTTGATTCCCTATATGATTTCCTCGCTTTACTTTATTTTATTTTTGAGTTTATTTTCTTATTTAATTTATTTTAGGGTGTACCCAGCCTTTGTGTGTTTTATTTTTCTCAGTGTACCCTGAGTTTATTTTATTAATTTATTTTCTTTTTATTTTATTTTATTATTTCTTTTTGCTTTATTTTATTTTCAGTGTAGCCCCGATTTTATTTTATTAATGTAAAGCCTCGCTTTATTTTATTATTTTATTCAGTTTATTTAATTTATTTTAATTATTTATTTATTTTATTTCATTTATTTTATTTTATCAATTAATTTAATTTATTTTATTCTTTGATTTATTTTATTTATCCACTTTGATCTGTATATCCTCGGGGCTGAAGGACCCGCCCAGATGGCGGCGCAACCAAGACGAAAATCATTAGTATATATATATATGTATGTATATGTATGTATATGTATGCATAACCGCGACTCACGATCTGCACGTGCAGCGGCGGTTCTCTCAGCTCTGCCGACGTCGGCGTAGGCAGCGACATCGATTTTTCTTATTGCCTAAAAATGTAACTTTTGCGCCCTGTGTTTGGCGAAGCTGTACTATTCTTTTCTGAATGGCATTTTTCTATCGTCTTCTCCTCTTCCCCTTGTCTTTCGTTAACGGTCCGAAAACACGAGGCGCCGTTGTGGCGGCTGCATGTGCGTCGCAATTATGGAAGTTTCTGTCAATTTCTAGCCTTTGCATATGTATGCATGTGCGTATGTATGTATATGTTTTTCACCGCTAAAAATCTCTTGTTCGGCTGGTGGGGCTTTAATCCGCCTTAGTAAGGATTCTTACATCTCCCCATGTCCTGACGAGTCCCTGTTCGGGCGCCACCTGTAAGGATGCACTACGGCAGAGATATGAACTCAGCGGCCCAGAGTCCCTTCCAGAATAATTTATATTTTGGAAACGCCAGAACATGAAGGAGGCCGAGATTTTGCAAGAACTTTTAGGGGTGGGTTTTTGGCTTAGAAAATTGCGACTTCCAATTGCCCACGCTGGGCGGGACAATTACTCAATTTCTACCGGCCGGGAATTTCCAGCGGCCTGAACCCTCCGCTAGAGACTGGAACCGGCTCGGGATCGCCCAGCAGCCTGCTCCCGCGGCCGTCACCCGCGGGCCGTCACCCCTTCCCCTAAAATAAAACATTTATTTACATGGGCGAGTGACTTCGTCACAATGCACAGCTAGAGAATAGACGCCCACTTAATGCTAAATCGCATTTGATTCGGTTCTCCCCATTTCTGGACGAGCAGGGACTTATGAGAATCGGTGGAAGAATCGAGCAATCTAATACCCGAAGATTCCCCGCTGGCTGGACTACTGGTTCGACATTTCCACGTTTGCAATCTACACACTGGAGTTGATGCTACGTTCACCAATCTTCGTCAGCAGTACTGGATTTTGGGCGCCCGCAATCTCGTCAGAAAGGCAGTTTTCCAATGCAAACGGTGCTTTCTTCAACGCAAAGTCATTAGGCTTGACTACGCTGGACCGATAGCCATCAAGGAATCAAAGGGACGCACTCCACGGATTGGAAAGGCATGGTTTTCTATTTTTGTCTGCATGACTACCAAGGCAATCCACATCGAGGTTGTCAGTGATCTGACTACAACGGCTTTCATCACGGCCTTTTAACGTTTTATCGCCTGTCGATCGAAACCCACTGATTTATTCGGACAACGGAACCACATTTCATGGCGGTCAGAAAACGTTGGATGAAATGCGACGCCTAGCCATCGAACAAGCCAAAGATGAGGAAGTGGCTAGATTCTTCGACAACGAAGGGATTTCTTGGCATTTTATAAACCCTTCCGCCCCTCATTTTGGCGGAATGTGGGAAGCCGGAGTTCGCTATATTAAACTACATATGAAACGGATAGTTGGAGAAAAGGCTCTAACGTTTGAGGAACTATCGACTGTTTTGACCCAAATTGGAGCCATCCATTCTCGCCCACTGTGCCCGAGTGGAGATAACTCATTGGACCCGCTGACTCCTGCTCATTTCCTGACGGGAGGGCCTAATACTGCCCTGCCTGAACCCTGCCGTCTGGATATGCAAATTAATCGACTGGAGAGGTGGACTCAGCTGCAAGCCATGGTCCAAGGGTTTTGGAAACGGTGGCATATAGTGGCACAATGGTATTTGGAAACGGAGAATTTGAGAATTTGTAGTGCTCAAGGAGCCTAATCTACCACCTTCTAAATGGATTCTTGGACGCATTAGCGAGGTGCACTCAGGATCAGATGACAAAGTTCGGGTCGTTACAGTGAAGACGATCCATTTTTTTTTATGTTAAAAATATTTTAAAGCACCTTCTTTAACTAAATAAATACTATTCAAATGAAGTCCTTTGTATTTATACATTTATTCTTATTTATCTTAAAAATAATTCATAAGCTCTTTTATAATAAATATAAAACATTCAAAATTTAGTCTTAAAGCTATTTTTATTTATCTAAAAATTATTCATTATGTACTTGAAGTAAATAAACACATTATCAATGCAGTTTTTTTAGTTAATTTTAGTTTAATTTAACACAAAACTTCGTAATAAATGGCTTAAAACAAATACAAAATGTCAAACAAAGGAAACTAACTTGAATGCAGAACGAATATGTAACTAACAGTCGAGCTAAGAAACGAGCTAACACAGGAGCTGTTAAGTATAGGTTCTGTAATGGAGTGCCTGTAGCTTAAGTCTTTTGTTTTGGTTGTGGCAAGAATAAATCTAAAAACTTCCTACGAACCTCAGGCCAAGTGGCGTTCCGTAGGCCACTGGTCCTGTACCAGCTCTCGGCTCGGCCAGTCAGCAACACTATCAAAGCCGGGCCAGATACTTCTGGTCGATCCGGCAAGTATCGGCCCGTTTATCGATGTGCTCTTTTAAGCCAGAGCGGATCCGTCGTTCCGTCAAATGAGAGTCCCCACTTGGTCATCCTATCCAATAGTGCAGCTCCCGGGTCCCCATGGTGGTTCTCCTCCGTCTTCGTCGGCATGCGTCTTCCTGCAGCCGTAGAAGTACTCCTGGGCAGTAAAAGTGTAAGTGGCGCCGTCGGTTTGTCTGACGAGTTTGTCTCCAAATCTAAGTACATGGGTGACAGCAGCCTCGCGTCCCCTGTGGGATCGTTCCACAAGTTTCTTTCTAACTCCTCCAGGCGGATTTTGTACCGCCTCCGAATGGTCCTGCTGACGCGCAAAAGCAATCAGCCGTGATTGCATATCCTCCACTGTGCCTGCCGCGTTTGAAATAAAATTCAAGAAAGAATGGTCTCCAATTAATCCAAGTGACGCCCATGATCTCTTCTTCTTTTTTTTTTTTTTTTTTTTTTGTTGTATTATTAACATTTATATTTTATTATTTATTATATTTCTTTTTTTTGTTATATTCTATTCTACTGTTCGATCTATAGCCTGGTTATTGTACTCCTTATTTTTTTCCTTTTATTACTATTTATCGTTATTTATTTCTTCTAGCCCCTTTTTTTATTATTACCTTTTTATTATTTTATTCTTATTTTATTCTCTCTCTGAATATTAATACTTGATTTTCCCTTCCTTATTTTTTTCTGGTTTTCCCTTCTTTTCCTTTTCTTTTCTACCTCCTTTTTTTCGATGCTTTATTTCCTTGACTTTCTTACTCTATTTATTTTCCACAGTGTGTTTTTTCCTTGCCTTCGACCTTTTTTTATTCTTTGTCTTCCTATCTTATTTCTTTTCCTTCTATAGTCTTGTCCTTTCCTTTCTTTTACTTCTCGTTTCTCGCCGTATTCTTTTTCTTTTATTCTTTTCCGTTTGTCCTAATTAAATTTCCTTTCTTAATTTATTTTTTTTTATTCCATTTCATTTAATCCGTTCCTTATATTTCCCTTTTCTTCGCTTGCCTATCTTATTTCTTTATCTACCCTATTTATTCTTATTAATATTTATTTTATATGTTATTTATTTACTTTATTATTTATATTGTATATTATTTACTTATACTATATATTTTATTATATGTCTATTATTTATTTATTTGATTTTATTATTTAATTATTATATTTTAATTTTGTATTTATTTATTTTATTATTTACTTTATATTTCTCCTTTAGCCTTGCTGCTTTTCCTTGTTTGTCTCGTTTTATTTTTCCTTTATTTCTTCCCTTTCGTTTATTTGATTCCGCTTATTATTTGCTCTCCCTTTTTTTCAGTGTAACCGTTGATTCCCTATATGATTTCCTCGCTTTACTTTATTTTATTATTGAGTTTATTTTCTAATTTAATTTATTTTAGGCGTGTACGGAGCCTTTGTGTGTTATATTTCTCTCAGTGTACCCTGAGTTTATTTTATTAA
>JAWNOA010000131.1:0-184127 GCA_035046345.1 Drosophila birchii | reverse complement strand
CAACACGAAATGCGAAGGTAATGACATAATGTATTGCGACGCTTCACAGAAGGCGTACGGAGCCGCCATTTACGTCCGTGTCGAGGTTGGGTCGACGGTAATAGTGAACCTGCTAACCGCAAAGACGCGAGTGGCCCCGGTTAAAACGGTGTCGCTTCCGCGGCTAGAGTTGTGCGGGGCCTTGTTGTTGTCGGAGATGGCCACCGCCGTTCTTCCAAAGCTGCCAGGGGCCGCAGCCGCCCTATACTGTTGGACGGACTCGACTATTGTCCTCGCTTGGCTGCAGAAGCCAGCGTGTCAGTGGACAACCTTCGTGGCCAACCGGGTGACCAAGATCATCCAGTTCACCGACGTGCAGAAGTGGGCACATGTCCGCTCCGAGCAGAACCCTGCGGATCTCGCTAGCCGGGGGGTGGCTCTTCAAGACCTGGCAGATAGCCAGCTGTGGTGGCACGGTCCTGCTTGGTTGCAAAGGCCTCGCGGCGATTGGCCCACTCAGGGCAATGACGCCCTCGTGACTGAAGTCGAGAAGCGGGTAGTCAAGGTCCATGTTGCAAAGGCGCCTGCCGAAGATATTCTTGAGCGTTTCTCCACACTTGACAAGGCGTTGCGAGTCCTTGCTTATGTTTATCGCTTCATCCAGCGCGCGCGGAAGTTTCAATCTCTGTTCGAAGAGCACCTGACAGCTAATGAGATTACGGCGGCCGAACGCATCTTAATTTCCGTCACTCAGCGCAGACACTTCGCCTCTGAGATGGGCTGCTTAAACCAAAAGCGGCCAGTTCCGGCATTCAGTCCGATTCAAAATCTGAACCCATTCATTGATTCGCAAGGCCTCATGAGAGCCTGCGGCCGGGTTACGGCCTCTGAACTTCTCCAATATGACGAACGGCATCCTATAATCCTTCCGTACGACTGCCATCTGTCCCGACTCCTCGTCCAGTTTACGCATCGCATCACGCTGCACGGTGGCAATCAGCTGATGATCCGCCTAATCCGGGCCAAATTCTGGGTTCCAAGGTTGAGGAACTTGGTGAAGTCCGTCATCCATTCATGCAAGGTATGCGTCATCCACAAGAAGAAGTTGCAGACGCAACTCATGGGGGAGCTACCGAAGGAACGGACGTCCTTCTCGCGCCCGTTCACGCATACTGGTGTGGATTATGCCGGTCCCTTCGAAATTAAAAACTATACGGGACGAGCCTGTCTCATCACGAAGGGGTATGTGTTGGTGTTCGTGTGCTTTTCTACAAAGGCCATCCATTTAGAACCTACATCGGACCTTACAACCGAGAAGTTTCTGGCGGCTTTCGCTCGGTTCGTGTCAAGGAGAGGGTGCCCCCGTCAAGTGCAGTCGGACAACGGGAAGACCTTTGTGGGGGCAGCTGCCCTGCTATCCCGCGATTTTCTCCAAAGCCTAAAGGGGGCGGTGACGGGTGCCTATAACCACCAGCAGCTGCTCTGGCATTTCATTCCTCCGGGAGCCCCCCACATGGGGGGTCTGTGGGAGGCAGGCGTCAAGAGCTTCAAGACCTTGTTGTACAAGTCCACAGCCACGCGGAAATATACTTTTGAGGAGCTCTCTACTCTTCTGGCAAAGATAGAGGCGTGCCTAAATTCGCGGCCGCTCGCTCCAATGTCCGAAGACCCCGCTGATCTGTTGGCGCTTACACCCGGGCACTTTCTTGTGGGAGGCCCCCTTCTTGCCACGGTGGAACCCGAGATGAAGGGGAATACCGCGTCCATGATTAACCGTTGGCAACATCTAAAGGCTCTTCAGCAGCAATTTCGACTGCGCTGGAAGGAAGAGTACCTTAAGGAGCTCCATAAGCGGAATAAGTGGCGAGCCCCTACAAGAGATCTCCGCGTGGGGGATATGGTGGTCATCAAGGAGGACAACCTTCCGTCCAATGAGTGGCGATTAGGCAGGGTTGACGCGGTGTTTCCGGGATCGGATGGCCATGTCCGCGTGGTCGACATCCGCACCGCGCGAGGCCTCATCAAGAGGCCCGTAGCTAAGGTCGTGCTGCTTCCTACGGAAGAGTCCCCCCGACCACAATAACAATGCGTTCTTCCGCTCCGAATGTTCCTGTCCACTGTGCCGTATCGTAGCTCTGACCGTAGTTCCTAGTTGTACTTCACACCATTATTAATAACGTTGTTTTGTTTCTCCGTCATATTTCCGCCAGTCGCATTCACCACGATGACGCCACGTCCACGCAACGCCCAATCCCTGGAGAGCAGATGTACTCGAGGTACGCAGTCCTACCGATGCCGAGTCTGCAATGGGATCCACCCACTGAAGAAGTGCCGTCGCTTTCTGCGGTTAAGCGCCGAGAAGCGGCTCCGGGCGGTCCTTGTTAACCGGTATTGCTCCAGTTGCTTGGCCCACGAGCACTCCGACGGAGCGTGTCGGCGAGGGGACTGCTGTAAGACGTGTGGTCAGGATCACCACTCACTGCTGCACATCGTGGAGGAGCCGCGGGCTCGGCGCCAGCCGCGTCAGGAGGAGCACCGGTCGCGGCCGTCGGCCACCACTTTCCGGCTCTCAAGAACCGCTGCACGGCAGGCGGCATCCCGGCGCTCATCGGCAGCTTCTCGGCAGTCTTCCGCCGCTGGCCGGCAGTCTTCAGACGCTCCACGGCCGTCGTCCGCCACTCAGCGGGCGCCGTCCACTGTTCGTCCGCCCGCGCCAGCTGCGCCTAGGCAAGCTTCCGCCTCTCGGCAAGGGCCCCCCCAGAATGCGGCCGCTGCGCCAACCCTGGCGTCGCTGCTGCAGCGAAATAGTGTCAATGTGTTGCCGACTGCGCTTGTACGGATTGACACCGGGACCCGGATCTTCGACACGGGGGCCCTCATTGACCCGTGCACGCCCTCTAGCTGCATTGATGCTTCGCTAGCGGCGTGTTTCCGTCTGCCCACTACTAGCGTGGGGGACGAACAAGTTTGTTCGGCCACCGTGGGGTCTAAAACCGACGAGAGCGTGCGGCTGGATGTCATGTTTAAGATCGAGCCTCACGTCCGCGTTCGCACGCCGTCCCGAGAGCTGAGCGATGCGGTGCGTGCCCACTTCCGAGGCATTACTCTGGCTGACGAGCGGTTCTATTTGCCAGCCACGATTTCCGTCGTCTTGGGCGCCGACATGTATCCGCGCATTATTCAGCCGGGCTTCCTAAAGATTCAGGACGGGCTACCGGTGGCCCAAAGCACCGTTTTTGGATGGGTCGTGTCCGGAGCCTGCCACCAGCCATAACGACGTGGGACCAATTGCAACCCGAGTGATTGCAAGGGGGGCGGGATGTTTAGGTGAGGGGCCGCCGCTGTGCCGCCTTGGCTCACCGAAACTTAAGAGCGCACCCGCGCTCGCCTCTTTTGCGCTCAGGCCCTCGGATCGGCCGTCTCTGCTCCCGCTCTCGTGCGTTGCTGTCCGCCACTCGGGCCCGCTCCCGTGCTGTTAAGCTGTGCTTATCGGTCGGGAGCGCGGCCCTTATGTTAATTTAGTTTTAGTTACATGCATGAAGCCAAATAAAGCTAACGAGCAGCCCATTGTATTTTCCCACGACGCCCCCAACTCTTCATTTTGAGCCTCCGGTTTATTTTCGCTTCGCGACGTGGGATTTTTTCCTCTGGGTTTTCTACGATTTCTGGAAATCTTTTTGCGGCACAAGCGCCCCCCTTCACACAGTGTAACCCGAGTTTATTAGTTTATTAATGTTGCAAAAAAAGCGTTCAAAGTTGCCAAAAACGCTGTTTTTGCCGTACTTTACAGTAATATAGCTCGGTTTCAAGATGTGCTAGAAACTTCGTTCTTTTCGCAAAATATAGCTAAATACTTCTATAATGATGACCAAGTGGTCATTCGTCGGATACATTTTTAATTGGTGAATGATATGCAATTGAATAAGGCGCGCGCGCGCCCCATATTGCTGCGGTAACATCCTGGACAAGGCGAGCGAGCGCGCGTTATTCCGTTGCATATCATTTGTCTATTAGAAATGTATTCGATGAATGACCACTTTGTCATCATTTTTGCAAAAATGTTACGTGATAGACAAATTCTGATTACAGATTCGGATTCAGCGTCCAAAAATCTATAAGAAAAGGTTTGTCTCATTCCAGATACAGACAAAAAGTTGCATTTTGTCGCACTGTGTAATTAAATTGAGCGAGCGGAATAAAATAACAAAACAAAGCGAGGCGATAAATTAATCGGATTACACTGAAAAAAAAGAAAAGGAACAAACCGAGCTATATTACTGTAAAGTACGGCAAAAACATCGTTTTTGGCAACTTTGAACGCTTTTTTTGCAAAAATGTTACGTGATAGACAAATTCTGATTACAGATTCGTATTCAGCGTCCAAAAATCTATAAGAAAAGGTTTGTCTCATTCCAGATACAGAAACCGTGTTGCACTGTGTTATTTATTCACTCCGTCTGTTTCCTTTATTTTCTACGTGCTCGATTCTCCCAGTGTATTTGTTTAATTTAATTTATTCCGTTTGTTCCTTTTATTTAATTCCCTGTTTCGTTTATTTTATTTGATTTATTTGCCTTTATTTTATTTTATTTTATTTTAGTTTGTTAATTTTATTATTTATTTATTTGATTTATTTTATTTATTTTATTTATTTTATTTAATTCCGTTTTTTATTTAATTAATTCCATATATATTCCATATATATATATAATTTGCGCAGGACATCCTTTTTTTACAGGATTCAACTTAATTTCGCGGCGATTCAATTTTTTTTTTCCAATTTTCCGATGTTTATTCAACGACGAGTATTCTCTGAGTGTGTTCATTCAAATAAAAGGGCCAGTATAGAAATTGGCTCCCGCCCTGATGGCGGCGCAACCAAGAGCGAAGATTATCAATAAGAGAAAATATGTATAAGCATGTGTATAAGCATGTGTATGTATATGTATGTACAACCCGATCGTCCGATCTGCACGTGCAGCGGCGGTTCTCTCTGCTCTGCCGACGTCGGCGCAGGCAGCGACGCAAAATCTTTCTTATTGACTAAAAAATGCAACTTTGTTGCCCTGTTTTTGCCGAAGCTGTACTATTTGTCCCCTGAATGGAATTTTCTATCACCTCCTCTTCCCCTTGTCTTTCGTTGACGGCCCGAAAAAACGAAGCGCCGTTGTGGCGGCTGCATGTGCGTCGCAAATTTGGAAGTTTCTGGCAATTTCTAGCCTGTACATATGCATGCATATGCGTATGTATGTATATGTTTTTCACCGCTAAAAATCTCTTGTTCGGCTGGCGGGGCTTTAATCCACCTTAGTAAGGATTCCTACTTCTCCCCATGTCCTGACGAGTCCCTGTTCGGGCGCCACTGTAAGGATGCAAAGGCCGAGATATGAACTCAGCGGCCCAGAGTCCCTTCCAGAATAATTTATATTTTGGAAACGCCAGAACATGAGCGAGGCCGAGATTTTGCAAGAATTTTTAGCTTAGAAACTGCGACTTCCAATTGCCCACGCTGGGCGGGACAAAACTTCTACCGGCCGGGAATTTCCAGCGGCCTGAACCCTCCGCTAGAGACTGGAACCGGCTCGGGATCGCCCAGCAGCCTGCTCCCGCGCAGACAAAAACCCAAACCTAACCCCGCGGTCTGTTCTGAACCCAACAGCCACGGCGCGGCAGCTCCGCCTGGAATTAATTCCCAGCGGGCCGTCGCCCCTTTTCCCTAAAGATCCCCCGTTACTCGCGATTTGCCTGAGGGCGCCCGGGCTAATCCCTATGACGCTCCCTGAGATTGGACAGGCGGCTTGGGGGAACCCAACAGCCGCCCGCGCCCGCGCCCGGAATCTCACCAGCAGGGCGCTCCTGTTACCGTCTTGCCCAATTCGGCGCCTGGGATTGCCCAACGGCCGCCGACATGAGAAAGAGGGGAGCAGAGGGTGGTAGGAGTGGCAGCGAATGAAATGAGAAAATATTCAATAACCAGTAGATTCATCTTATTTTTATTTACACCTCTTTAGTTTCTTATACGCTAATTCGTTTCCTTTCGCTATAATCTTTCCCCACTCTTTCCTTATTGTTATTCCTTATTTTTACCGAGTATCTTCGCCCGCAAATATATTTGCTTTAATGTTTCGCTCACCGAACTTTAATCCTCCAGTCAGTTATTCGTTGCTGTTGCTGGTCTTCCGTCTCCTTCTTATTGTTCACTTCTTTACTTCTCCGCGCTATTTCCGCACTTGAAAATATTTCCACCTTTGCTGCTGCTCCTTTCTAAAGCCAAACCGCGAGTCTAAGAAAACTTGCTGCTGATCTTCACCAAGGCCAAACCGCGAGTCTTCTACGTTTGCTGCTGCTCTTTTTAAAGGCCAAACCGCGAGTAATTGCTAATTTAATTGCGAAACTAGCCCTGACCTAAATCTGTCGCTCCCGTGGCGGCAGCGCTGCCGCGATCGCTGGCACGCGCCGTTCCGGGTTCCACCCGTTCTCTCCCGCTGACACTATCTGCCTCTCGCTCTAGCTTGAGAGGGCAGGTGGCGGATCTACATTCCGCTGGCTGCATTCCGCTGCCGCTGCCCGCGTCGTAGGCCTCTGCCCCCGACGCGCTCTTTCTCTCCCTCCGCAGCTCTCGTTCCGCGACTTCCGTTGGTCCTCCGGGATGCGGACCGTTCCGTCCCGCTCCCGGGCCGTTGTCCCGCAACAATGTTCTGCTCCCGGCTAGCCAGTTGTTGCTAGCCGATGTTGCCGGCGATGCTGCCGGCCGATGTTGCCGGCGAGCGTTGCCGGTGTGTGGCCGGTGTGTATGGCCGGTGTGTGTGGCCGGTTATGTGTGGCCGGTTATGTGTGGCCGGTTATGTGTGGCCGGTATGTGTGGCCGGTATGGGCGTGGCCATGGGGCGGCCGACGCCTACGTCCCTACTCCCTATTCCCTATTCCCTACCTCATTATAACCTAACCTATCCCTTAACCTGTCTTAACTAATATGTACAAACTTAAACCTATTATATATATATGAATAAAGGTGACTTCGTCACACCACAGATTCAATTTCACAATTTTGTTACTTTTGGCTTTGACTACAAAATTTTCGCACCAAGTGCGAACACTGCCGGTTGCAGATGCGGGCGAAGCGAATGTATGAGCGCACACGTTTCGCAGACTTCAATTGCACTCCAAACGATGCCAAGCGTTTCTAAATAAACTTTCCTTTTAAATTTTGCTTATTGGGCTACTTTGAGCACACACGCGTCTATTCGCAGATCGAACGAAAAGAAAAATAGACCGATCAAAATGGCTGGCGGAACTTCGTGGCCACTGACCGATGACAGATGACAGGAGTCACGCTTAGCAGCACTTATTTGTTGACAACTAATCATCGATAGATGTATCCTCCAGGTGGCAACGTCCTTTTCTTAGTTCCCCTATTTAATCGACCTCACGTTGGCGGATTTTTTCAAATCGTCAGGCCGTTACAAAGCCCCCCCCACAACAATCAGGCTAGGGTGTTTTCTCCCTACGCACCCTAGACTGATTACCCTGAAGCGGCATCACTGGCGAATGTCCTTGGCATGAAAGTTGCCTAAGAGACGACCTTGGGGATCTTCCAGCTCGTAGTACGAACTACCGACCTTCTTCCTCACTCGAGCTTTCACAAACGTTGGTCCAAATTTTCCGTTGTAGCCCGATTGGAAGCAGCTCTGCTTAAAGTTGCGTCGAAACACTTCTTGCCCTTCTGCGAAGGTGATTTCTCGAGAACGCAGGTTGTATCGCTTCTCGTTGGTGTCATGAACCTTTTGCATCTCCCTGGTAGCCTTTTCTCGAACTATGTCAAAGGAATCCTGCCTGTAATACACTAAGGATCGATCGACTAGCAAATTGAACTTTCTTAGTAGCGTATACGTTGATCCAGACGTTACCATGTGTTGACCAAAGGCCATATAATATGGGCTAGTCCCTATACTGGAATGACGCGAAGCTTGCAATGCACAACATACCCTGCTAAGGTGCTCATCCCAATCCTTTTGATCAGGGCGAAGATAAGCTCGAATACTTGCTATAACGGAGTGATTTACACGTTCCGACGCATTGGCTTGCGGTGAATGCACCGCGGTCAACGTATGAGAAATTCTCTACGTCTCTATCAACTTGAGGAACGTTTCCGACCGGAACTGCGATCCATTGTCAGATACGACAGTTTTAGGTACTCCATACGTCATAAAGAGTTCTTCATCTAAGTATTTGACGACAACACTGGCATTTATTCTCCTGACAGGTTTCAGATACACAAATTTTTAGAAATGATCAAGAACAATGAAAATTCCGATGTTTCCACTCCGGGAACGGGGATAAGGCCCTAGAAAATCAATATAAATGCGTTGGAAGAACCTTTAAGTCTCCGGCGCTTTGCCCATTGGCGGCCGTAAAGTGTGGTTCGGTGGCCTCGTCGTTTTTCAGGTTTCACATGTATTAACATAAGTTTTTACGTCGGCCACCAACCGAGGCCAGAAATAATACCTCCTTAGACGTTCCACGGTTTTGTGGATTCCGCCATGACACGATAACGGGCCATTGTGAGCCTGAAAAAGAGCTTCCGGAATCATTTCAGACGGTAACCATAACTTCCAAGCGTACTCGTCATGTACTAACTCTCCAGTTAAGTGTTCGGCTTTTTGATACACGTATCCGTCTTCGACTTTCAAATCAGGAAATCTTCTCGCATTCGCAGTAATGTTCCCTACCAGGTCCTTATAAGAGTCCGACTGAAAATGCTTTGAATTCAAATCTAGTAGCAATCCTTCGGACAAGTCCATCGTAGCGTATCAGGAACGACGTTAAGACGACCTTGACGATGTTTGATTTCAAACTTGAACTTTCCTAATGCTATTGACCATCTTGCTAACCGTGAATTTAGGTCTTGATTTGACATGAGCCATTTTAAAGATGCGTGATCGGTTACAATGGTAAATGCAGGGCACGCACATAGGCTCTAAAACTTTTAACCGCAATTACCGCTGCCAGACGCTCTTGTTCGGTTACAGTGTAATTTCTTTGAGCTTGATTCAATTTCTTAGAAATTAATGCTATCGGTCGTTCGTCTCCTTCTTCTGAGACTTGCACTAGAACAGTTCCAACTCCTGTTTTGCTTGCGTCACAATGGATAGCAAACGGCCTTTTGAAGTCCGGACTACACAAGATGGGAGATTCGCAGAGGCTAGTTTTCAGCGACTCGAAAGCTTTCAACGCCTCAGAAGTTAATGAGAACTTTCGTTTTGTAGTCATAAAATCGCGCGGCCTGCGAAACGAAATTCGGCACAAATTTCCGATACCACCCACACAATCCCATGAAACTACGCAATGCACGAAGTGTCTTGGGAACTGGAAAGTTTGCGATGGCCTTCACCTTATCGGGGTCGGTCCTGATTCCGCCATCACCGATGATGTGGCCTAAATACTTTACTCGCTTCATGCAGAAATGGCTTTTCCCTACATTTATCGTCAATCCAGCCCGTCTAATGTTATCAGCTATCTCTCTCAAAACCTCCAAGTGCCTAAGAAAACTAGCTGAAACTACTAACAGATCGTCTAAATAAATGAACACTTCGTTCCTAAGGTAAGCGGGAACCACTTTGTCCATCAGTCGGGACATGGTACTCGTGGCGTTACACAGCCCAAACGGCATAACGGTAAATTGATAAAGTGGCCTACCAGGCACAGTGAACGTGACTGAACGTCTAACGGCACTTGCCAGTACGCATCTTTTAAATCGATGCTGCAGGAGGGACTGGGAAATGGCGCTGTTGGATCGGTTTGACCTTTCCCACAACGATTAAATGCGAAATCATGTGAGTTTTCCCCAGGCCTTCTTCCTTAAATGACGGGAAGCAACTGACTACCCTGGTCAACCTAGCCTTGTCTTCCACAGACAAGTTATGTTGATCTACGTCTTCAAAGGTGCTGTTTCGGCTCGGTTCTGGGAGCTGCAACTCTGCTACTTGCAATTTACTAGGCAGTAAACCGAACAACTTCCAAAAGTCTATACCCAAGTACAGATCCAATTTTAACGACGGCACAATGTAGAATTCGACCCCTTTTTTGACGTTGTCGTATTCTATCTCCACTTTTCTTTTTCCAGCTATCTGTTGCGGCCTTCCATCGGCCGTTGTAACCCTAATGTTCATCAGTTTAAAGGTTTTATCAGCTTCTAAGACCTCGTTGGCTAACTTCCCTCCGACACAACTTATGGTGGCTCCGGAGTCTAATAACCCATTATCTATTCGACCTAATAACTTCACTGGTAGGAATGGACGAGGATCCTTGTCTAGTACTGAAAAAGAACCAATATATTGTAAACCAAACCTACAGTTCTTGACCTTTTGCCAAAACGCTTTAAGTCTCTTGGAATTGCGGGACTTTCACCTTTCCAATACTGGATCTAAGCTAGATTCTAAGCTGGACATGGCTGATAGTTTTTCTCTCTTCCTGTGTAATAGCATACTCTCGCTATTTCTTTGCACGTCCGGGAATATTAGAGAGGTGGACGATGATTCTTCCCCTCTTAGTCGGTCATTGTAGACTGGTGACGAGCGGCATTCGGAGTCTTCAGTTTGTATGGCGACTTCTGAATGCCGAATTTTTGTTTTTTGTTTTTTTGACAGTTCTTACAGTTGGGTTTGTAAACATTTGACGCTCCACAACCATAACAGAATACTCACTTCTCGGATAAACAATCTTGGTATCGATGACACTCTTTCCGACAATTCCAACATACTAGGAACAGTGCATCGATATCTAATTCGACTTCCATCTCTGAATCCACCTCTTCGTATAACTCCGAAACCTCGCGTCTAAACGGAGATCCTTTCGCATAACCATAAGATTGCTTCACATCCTCCAAAAAGGCTTCACGTCTGCGACAAACCTCCCGCAAGTCTTGAACAGTTGAAACTTCGACATTCAATATTTCATGACGTGTCTCGGGACGCAAATTCGTCTTGAGAATCTTAACAAGCTAACGCGGGGCCCAAGGCACATTTAATTGGTCCAGTAAAATGCTCACGCTATCATAGAAGCTATCAAAGGACTCATTAGGCATTTGCTTTCTGTTTCGAATGAGCTCTTCAACATCTACATCATCCCTCTTTTGGCGAAATTGCAATCGCAGGGCTGAGCACAAGTTGTCCCAACGCACCTCGATCACTGACTTGTGATAACGCCAATAAAATTCGTTGGCTTTTTCCTCAAACAACACACTAGCGTTCCTGCATAATAAGGCAAAATTTCCTTCTAACTTTTGATGAGTTAAAGCTTCGACCCTGTAAATGAAATCGTCTATGGACACTCCGGCTCCGGTGTACTTAATCTTCCATCCGTTCAAGATGTGCACTACCTTTTCCGGTCTTACTCCACTTTCTATGGCAGTGCTTCTGCATGAAAGAGGAAACCCTACAATCGGTTGACTTGGGTGCCTACTAGCAAACTGCTCGAAATCCCGACGCGGTCTTTCCCCTTCCTCAACTAACGCCGGCGACGTGGACCTATGCTCAAAGTTGATATTGCTGTTTACTGTATTTGACATCGTTCGTTGAACACATTCAGTTACTGCGAGCTGTATTGATTCAATCATTTTTTTAGATAAAGCGGCGAGCATCCTTCGCTCCATAGCGAAGAGAGTTATTGCTGTGGCTGCAGCGGTTGAATCGCTGTTGGAGCCGCGTGCATTTCCTGAACCACTGGGAACGTCATCCATGGAGATACCAGAATCCGTCGGACGCGTTTTGGATTTAGACCGAGTCACAGATCTTTTTGGCTCTGTTATAGGCCTGCAATTGACTTCGCATAACGGACAACATTCGCTCGTTTTAAAATGTGCATCGATGCACTTTTTATGAAACTCATGTTTACACACTGTTTCGAACCTTCCCTCTTCTTGCTCGATATCGAGATTGCATAATGGACAGACCATCCTTTGAGCCCCCTGCGACGGAGTGTCTGGCGATCGGTCTAAACCCATTTTGCCAAAATTAGATCAAAAATTACTAACGATATAACTCACGAACTGAATTCGCAACGACTTATTAAAAGATTTTGCTTAATTGATGTTTAAACTGAACTCGATGCTTGATGTTTCCGTAGCGCAGATTTTATTGCTATTATCCCTGAGTTTTCTCGGAAAATGAAGATAATAGAGTACTAAAGTGGACTTCCTAATTTTCCGTTTTAGGATTAGAAAATCGAAGTATAGAGCTAGTAGAATCTTACTGGAATTGAACGGACTAAAGGCTGTTCGGACACTAGCTCCCTAGTGTTCCGGTGCTTCCTCTGAAAACTACCCCTCTGAGGGAAAAAGAAATTAAAACCCTTTTCTAGTCATCCGTGGAGATCGCGGTCCTTCCCGAGAACTTGTAGCTATATGTTCAACGTCTGAGTTAGCAAAAGTATTTTAATTGTAAAGTTAAGTTGAAGCTATGAGGTCATCGTTCAAAAGTGGGCCAGCAGACCCTCCTTGGTTGGTGCTGCATGTTATTTCCTCCAGATGAGTTCTTTAAGCCTCGTGGCCATTGGTAGGCAAAATTATCACTTGAGCTCTTAATGGGGCAAAAAAAAACCCAAAGTCCTTTTTCTGGTTTTCCAACCGATTAAGCTACTCCGAAAATTTCGTAGAACTTAAAGTAGAAGTTTACATTTGAAAAGAAGTGAAACGATTTTCGAATTTGTCTATAGATAAGTCTTCTCGAGAGTTTTTCGTACTCAAAAGGCCACCAAGTTGGGCGCCACTTTCTACTTAATTAATAAATAATTATTACTGTAATGTGTAACCATGGGCTGCGGCTGCGACTTTGTGAGTCGATACTTGCAGGGCACGCTATAGAGTCCGGTCTTGCTCGTCGGCTTGTTCTTGATTGTATCGGCTCCAGCTCTTGCTGCCCTTTTATTAATAAATAGAATTAAGCGTGCTGCGACGAAAGGAACGAGCTAAAAAATCCGTAACTACGCTTAGCTAATTCGACATCCGAAATGGTTGAAGAAGTAGTAATACTTGTAGAAGTAGAAAAGGTTAAAGAGAGAGAAAATGTTTGAGAACCTGAGAGAAGCGAACCCACGGCTGTTATTGTGGTCGCGATTTGCCCTCCCATCCTGTGATCACGCCCTTCGAGCTGGGCTCGGGTGACCCCTGTAATTCCTTCCTACGCGTACGGTCACATCAGCAGAGTTCAGTTGGATTTTAACTTAGAAATACGTAGTTTATTGGGGTTTAACTAAACGATAAAGTTAGAGGTAGAAAATGTTCGCATACGGCTAGATTCCTTAATCATATTATCGAAAGGGGAAAAATCGCTTTTAGCTAATCAATACAATTCGAAATTCATTTATCTCAGCTCTTAGTACTGGAATATCTTATATTACCAATTCAATGCCTCTTCTAGTGCACCTAGGCCTTAATTTATGTCTATAACTCTGTACAATTCATTAGAGAGTATTTGACAATATAGTTGGACTTCATTGGCTTTTCTAATTTAAACTTTAAAAGTATATGCACCCTAGCGGCTAAAGAAAGCATTCATATATATTTTCCTTACTTCAGTAGACGATAAAATCTAGCTTTGTGATACGGCAACAAAAATCAATCTTTCGAGAAACGCGAAGGAAGAGAAGATTTACTCAAGGTTGTAGACTTACTGCCTTTTTTTTCCACGACGAAGATCAATCTTCCACAGGATTTAGCTGTAAAGAAAGTTGAGCGAGGCATTCTCTCTGCTCAGAAGGTTAATTAAGTAAAAATCCCCTAGCGTCTCTTTCCAGGCAACTGTACACGCTTAGTTCCTATCATCTTTCTGATATCAAAAGGATTTCCGAACTAGCCGCTAAATTTTAAACAATTAGATACTAAACTTAACCAAAGAACTTACGGCTATAAAAACCGGGCTGTTCAGCCGAAATACGTTTATCGGCAGCCTAATGCTGATTGGACTTCTTTCGAGGGCTTCGCGCAAGGAAAACCAAAATTTACTGGATACAAAGTCTAACGGATTATTGCGCCTGCACGAAGCTAACCGACATCGCTAGATTGGCGGACGCAGAACTAGGTTAGGGCCCCTTGGCCAGCAGTCACGGGGACTCGAACGAGGTTAGAAAGTAGTGTCGAGACTCCCGTCTACAGATGATACCCGACGCATCCGCCCTGGGGACGATGACGTTGTCCGAGGCTGGTGCTCCTCGCTCCAATTGGCGATCTGCGCGCCCTAGCACATGAGGAATCCCTCGACGCGGCGTCCGGGTGCTTCTCGTTTAACACCCGGCTCGAGCTTAAATCTCCATCGGCCTTCTCGTTGCTCCGTTCAGGGCAACCTTCTTGTAGAGGCTGCTTTTGGGCGCCTCTCTGAATCCTCCTGTTCGACTCGCTAGGTCTGCAAGGCTCCTCGAGGAGAAATTCCCAAAAATAATGAAGCTGCGGCCTCGCACAGCCGCATCCACAAGATTAGTGCCGTTAAAAGCGGCGGCAGTAGCCAAAATGACTCCCTTAGAGCTCTGTAGATAGTCTAATATTAATCTTATTCCACAGATTCGATTTCACAATTTTGTTACTTTTGGCTTTGACTACAAAATTTTCGCACCAAGTGCGAACACTGCCGGTTGCAGATGCGGGCGAAGCGAATGGATGAGCGCACTCGTTCCCCAGACTTCAATTGCACTCCAAACGATGCCAAGCGTTTCCAAATAAACTTTCCTTTTAAATTTTGCTTATTGGGCTACTTTGAGCACACATGCGTCTATTCGCAGATCGAACGAAAAGAAAAATAGACCGATCAAAATGGCTGGCAGAGCTTCGTGGCCACTCACCGATGACAGATGACAGGAGTCATGCTTAGCAACACTTATTTGTTGACAACTAATCATCGATAGATGTATCCTCCAGGTGGCAACGTCCTTTTCTTAGTTCCCCTAATTAATCGACCTCACGTTGGCGGATTTTTTTAAGTCGTCGCTTCAGGCCGTTACAAGTTTTGTTTTTAAATAGCGGAATGCATTTTGACATTCATCTGTCCATTGAAAGGGAACATTTCTTTTACATAACCTTGTTATGTGCCTTGAATAGTCGGCGAAATTTTTTATGAAACGTCTATAATAGTAATACAAAATGCTACAAAACGTCTAGCGCTGTCCGCGTTGTGCGGTACTGGGTAGTTCATAATGACATCATATTTCTTCTCGTCGGGAAGTATTCGTTTACCAGTGCATTTATGACTTAGAAAAGTCACCTCATGCATAACAAATTCACAAGAAATGCCTGAGAAGGCTCCGGAGAATGCAATAGTCATCATTCTTTGAAACGAGTTGGGAGCTATTTTTAATTCAAAAGGTAATCGTTGAAAAAGACGTTATATCTCTTGAACTTTTTTCTCGTTCAATTTTTGAAATTGGGGATAATACAGACTTTTCTTTATTTTCTAGATTGTGTTTGACTACATCGTAGTTCGAAAGTGATTCATACGTTAATTTATCTATAGTGACTACTTTGTCGGTATTTGTTTTTTTTTTCGGTATTTGTCGGTATTTGTTTTTTTTTTTTTAACGCTCGAGTGCCACGCCCACCTCCCGCCCAACCGACCGAGGGGCGCAGCCGTGTGACGTACAGCACGAAACGCGTGCTAGATAGACGCGAGAGAAGAATAAAATAGGATAGAACGAGGAAAAATTAGGATACACTACGGGATAGTACTACCAGCAATACAATTTTATGTTTTTGAAAGCTTTTAATGCCTTCAATGCTACTAAAAAGACGATTGTAATCAGTACATAAAACCCTAAAGAGATCATGTACTTCAAACTCACGCCTACAGTGGTTAACTACTAGTGGTATAAAAGTTCTAGATGAAAGACGGGGAACATGGCAATTGAGCTGGCCTAGAAGGTAGGGGCTCTCAACATCACCGTGAATAAGCAAAAATTTCTTTTGGACAGATTCAATGCGGCTACTGTGGTTCCAAATTAAGGACTGCAGACGCACGAACCATACTCCAATATAGGGCGAACTAATGAAGTAAAGAGAATCTTCGTTACATAAGGAGAATCGAATTCCTTCGCCCACCTTTTAATGAATCCCAGCATGCCTCTGGCTTACAACCATACAACCATACAGCAGTGGTCCAAGGTGGTTACCCTGTGGGACGCCAGATGTGACCCTGAGGCTATTAGATTGAACGTTTCTGAACAGAACCTTTTGGGTCCTGTCGCTTAGATAACTCGAAATCCACGAAAGAAGATCACTAGGAAACCCCATTGAATCAAGTTTGCTAAACAGAAGTGAATGATTAACCGAGTCGAAAGCTTTACTAAAGCCCGTGTAAATAACATCGGCTTGATAGTTTAGTTGGAAGCCCCTAATAATAAAAGAGGTAAGTTCCAGAAGAGTGGTCGTGGTTGATCTTCGCCTCATAAAACCATGCTGGCATGGAGAAATGACGGAACGGCATAGATGTTGCAAGTGAGGAGTGATTACATTCTCGAAAAGTTTGGGGATAGCCGATAACTTAGAGATACCCCTATAGTTACTGGCATCCGATTTGCTAACTTTTTTGTGGAGAGGAATAACAAATGATTCCCTCCAAATAAGGGGAAATTCTGAGGATTCTAAAGATAAGGTAAACAATTTAAGAAGGGGGTTACACAGCGCCTCGGAGCAATACCTAAGCACAGAGCCAGGTATACCATCGGGACCTGGCGAATAAACTGGCTTAACACGTTGAAGATCAAGATTAAGTGAGCTTTCATTTAAAATAGGACTGAAGATTAAGGACGAACTGGGCATAGCTGTAGAAAATGTATGATCTGAAGATGTTGAGGGCGAATATGTCGTTTTAAAAAACTAGCAAATGCTTGATCAGAATTTACTGTAGTATTCTTAAATGACAGCGAGGGAGGGTATAACGTGGGTTTACGTTTAGAGTTAACAAAGTTATAAAACTGTTTAGGGTCCTGCGTGAACTGGACCTTACAACGAGTCAAATATTTTTTATAACACTGAGCGTTAAGCACGGTAAAGTTAGATCGAGCACTAAGATAAGATGAGAAAGCCGTTTTTGAACCAGTAAGTTTATATTTATTATAAAGCCTAGATTTTACGTTTTTTAGACGCGTCAGCTCCTTATTAAACCAAAGTGGTTTATAAGAGACCGACGGGTATGTTTTAAGGAACACATAAAGAAAAAAATGAGTTCGTGGCATTGTAAAAATGTCAACGGCGGATGCCATGTCAGAGCTCGTGTAAAGATTAGAACAATCAAATTGTGCTATTAAAGTGTTTAGCCCCTGATAGTCAGCCTTTCGGAAACAGCGGACTCTGTTTAAACTGCTATCAGGTGTAGAAGCTAAGACTGTCCCAGTGTCGATAGTCACATCGAAAGTTGGATGATAAGGATCTTCAGGTTGCGTCATTGGAGGAACTCTAATTAGGTTTCCGCCTGCAGGATCGGAGACAAAGCATAGATCCAGTAAGCGGCTTAAAGAATTAAAGATATGGTTAACTTGAGATAATGATAAATTAAGCAAGCCATTTATGAGGTCATTCTGTGCCGCAGTGTGAAGGACGTTAGACACACCATCAGAAGACCAGTGAGCTCCGGGTATGTTGAAGTCAACCAAAGCCACTAATTGGTCCCTATTGGAAACTGCCCGAATTGCCGAAAGGTGTTTCCAATAAATTGGCTCTTCCGAAGATGGAGGGATGTAAGAGCAGGTTACATAAATGCAACTACCTGTGAATGATAGTTTAACGCAGATAAATTCGATGTCCAAAAAGTCATTAGATACCACCCGTTCCGAGATGAGGCAGGAGTCAACGGTAATTAAGACTTCGCCACCACGCTGGAGAAGACGGTCTAATCTGTAAATAGTGTACTTACATGGAAGAATTTCGGAGCAGAGAATCTCCGGCTTCAACCAGGCTTCTGTAAATACAATCACCTGGGATGCGAAAGAAAGACTATCTAAATATAATCTAGAGAGCTTACTGCGTAAGCCCCTAGTATTCTGATAGGAAAGTAATAGGGAAGAGGTTAGTTTTTTGGGACAGAAGGTACTGCAGTGGACACTGAGGGTTGTGACGGCTTGGGCAGTTGAACTCCCGCAGGCCGATTTCTCTTCTTCCGTGCCTCGTACTCCTTGACTACAACGTACTCGGGCCAGAAGTCACCCGAGCAAATAGTGTCAAAGGGCTGGAATGAGACATTTATCTTAAATGACGAAATGTCTCTGGCATACGAAAACTTGAATTTTTCCACCTTGATATTTCCAGTTTGGCATCTTCCGATGCGAGATCAGGGGCAAGCCTCGAAACAAATATAGTTTTCGAAGGTGGGACTGCTGTTAGGGTCTTATGTAACGAATTGTTACCAACAACGGCCGGTATTCCGGGCAATGTTGGACCCTCGGTAGAATTTTCTAAGGTGATTTGCGGAGCCAAAGAATTGAGCTGCGCATCAGACACAACGGGCGACGCGGAAATTGCTGGCTGTGCGGCTTCCGACACCTCAACGACCGATTCGGTTACCGAATCTTTGATCGTTCCTGATCTCAAAACCATTGGAACGGGGACCAGGAGCTGTGGCGACGGAGAGTGGCAGGAAACCGGTTGCTGTGTCTCACACATTTGCAACCGACTAGCAGCGGAATTTTTGCGTTTCGGCGACTCATTTAATAGCTTCATACTATTAAATTGAGCGTCCAGTTGTTATGGCCTCGATACGAGCTACCACGGCCTCTGGTTTCCTCCATTTTGGCCTCTTCCTCCATTATTGTTATTATTGTTATTATTGTTATTATTGTTATTATTGTTATTATTGTTATTATTGTTATTATTGTTATTATTGTTATTATTGTTATTATTGTTATTATTGTTATTATTGTTATTATTGTTATTATTGTTATTATTGTTATTATTGTTATTATTGTTATTATTGTTATTATTGTTATTATTGTTATTATTGTTATTATTGTTATTATTGTTATTATTGTTATTATTGTTATTATTGTTATTATTGTTATTATTGTTATTATTGTTATTATTGTTATTATTGTTATTATTGTTATTATTGTTATTATTGTTATTATTGTTATTATTGTTATTATTGTTATTATTGTTATTATTGTTATTATTGTTATTATTGTTATTATTGTTATTATTGTTATTATTGTTATTATTGTTATTATTGTTATTATTGTTATTATTGTTATTATTGTTATTATTGTTATTATTGTTATTATTGTTATTATTGTTATTATTGTTATTATTGTTATTATTGTTATTATTGTTATTATTGTTATTATTGTTATTATTGTTATTATTGTTATTATTGTTATTATTGTTATTATTGTTATTATTGTTATTATTGTTATTATTGTTATTATTGTTATTATTGTTATTATTGTTATTATTGTTATTATTGTTATTATTGTTATTATTGTTATTATTGTTATTATTGTTATTATTGTTATTATTGTTATTATTGTTATTATTGTTATTATTGTTATTATTGTTATTATTGTTATTATTGTTATTATTGTTTTATTGTTATTATTGTTATTATTGTTATTATTGTTATTATTGTTATTATTGTTATTATTGTTATTATTGTTATTATTGTTATTATTGTTATTATTGTTATTATTGTTATTATTGTTATTATTGTTATTATTGTTATTATTGTTATTATTGTTATTATTGTTATTATTGTTATTATTGTTATTATTGTTATTATTGTTATTATTGTTATTATTGTTATTATTGTTATTATTGTTATTATTGTTATTATTGTTATTATTGTTATTATTGTTATTATTGTTATTATTGTTATTATTGTTATTATTGTTATTATTGTTATTATTGTTATTATTGTTATTATTGTTATTATTGTTTTATTGTTATTATTGTTATTATTGTAGTTATTTCGGTAGTTATTGTTATTGTTTTGATAACTACGAGAGTTGCCTCTATAATTCCCACGCCAGCGGTTTGCACCGCGTTGGGATTGGTTTTTATAGTACAGGACAGTGTTTGACTGTCCTGTTCTTCTGTGTAACTATCAATAAATTTGGATACAGCTTCGTTCATGGTATTGAAAGTACCAGCTTGCATAATAGGTTTAACTTTAATAATTGTGCAGTTTTTAGCCATTGCTTTGACTGCATGCTTAGTGGAATAACTTCTGACTAACTCTAGGGTTAATCCGTCCGTTATGTATGCACCTTCCAACCTCTTGCGTATACTGGTTAGCAGTTTTGTTGCGTTGCTGTAGGTTCATCAGTTTTGCAGATAATACCTCTACAGTTTCGGCTCTGACGTTGCTCTTTAATTTGGAAATCACCTCAGAAATTGTTGTTTCATTTTCGATTAGATTTCTGGCGGCACATTTTAGCTTCGTTTTTATTGACTGTATTATTTCCAATGCATCAACAAAACTTGTCAAATTCTCAGCTTTACCATCGAAAGCTGGTACAAGCTTGGATGCTGTATTAATAAAGTCAATATTTGATTGAGCCATTGTAGTTCTGTTAGTTTCTACTATACTCGAACTATCGTCAGAATCTGTGGAACTTTCCAGTTCGGGTATTAACACAGCTGAAATAGTCAAATTATTTTGACCATCAGCCTCTAGTTTAGGGTTTAAATCTTCAGATTTTTCTGACCCCTCACCAGTTTCAATTGCTACTTATGTATTTATTATAGTGGGTATAGACAATTTTAAATCAAATTTTTGTTCGATCGATATTAAATTAGATCTTAGTCTGATCAAAAGTCTTGATTCTTGTGACCAATGATCTTGATTTAGTATTTCTTTACGATCATGTACTAGTATCCGTATCTCATTGAAACTTCTTACTAGTATTTCAACATGTTTCTTTACTGTGTTTCTTTGAATAGGCCTGTCCCGAATTTTATCTAGGTCATTGGCTCGACTCATGTACTTCTTTTTTAAGCATTTATTATGTAATTTGTACATTTTGTAAAATAGATTTGTGCACATAATAACTACCATGATAATTAACAAAGTGTGTATTAAGTCTAAGTTTGCATTTATGGGTTCTACTTGTGACGAAGTCACTGTAAATATATGTAAATAGTAGGTTTAAGTTTGTATATATTAGTTTAAGATAGGATAAGGAAAGGTTAGTTTGTAATTAGGTAGGAAATAGTGGATAGGGAGTAGGGAGTAGGGACGTAGGGACGTAGGGACGTAGGGACGTAGGGACGTAGGGACGTAGGGACGTAGGGACGTAGGGACGTAGGCGTTGGCCGCCTACCGGCCACGCACACACCGGCCACACACCGGCCACACACCGGCACCGCTTCCCGGCAACATCAGCCGGCAGCATCGCCGGCAACATCGGCTAGCAACAACTGGCTAGCCGGGATCGGCAACATTGTTGCGGAACAACGGCCCGGGAGCGGGACGGAACGGTCCGTTCCCCGGAGGACCGACGGGAGCCGCGGGATAAGAGCGGCGAAGAGAGAAAGCGTCGGGGGCAGCGGAATTCGGATCCGCCACCTGCTCGCTCAAGAGAGAGCGAGAGGTGAATTGTATCGGCAAAAGAACGGGTGGAACCCGGAACGGCGCGTGCCAGCGATCGCGCCAGCGCTGCCGCCACGGGAGAGACAAAAGTAGGTCAGGGCGAGTTTGACGGCGGTTTGGCCTTTAACAGGAGCAGCAGCAAAAAGTAAAAGTAAAAAGTAAACTCTGTACAATTCATTAGAGAGTATTTGACAATATAGTTGGACTTCATTGGCTTTTCTAATTTAAACTTTAAAAGTATATGCACCCTAGCGGCTAAAGAAAGCATTCATATATATTTTCCTTACTTCAGTAGACGATAGAATCTAGCTTTGTGATACGGCAACAAAAATCAATCTTTCGAGAAACGCGAAGGAAGAGAAGATTTACTCAAGGTTGTAGACTTACTGCCTTTTTTTTCCACGACGAAGATCAATCTTCCACAGGATTTAGCTGTAAAGAAAGTTGAGCGAGGCATTCTCTCTGCTCAGAAGGTTAATTAAGTAAAAATCCCCTAGCGTCTCTTTCCAGGCAACTGTACACGCTTAGTTCCTATCATCTTTCTGATATCAAAAGGATTTCCGAACTAGCCGCTAAATTTTAAACAATTAGATACTAAACTTAACCAAAGAACTTACGGCTATAAAAACCGGGCTGTTCAGCCGAAATACGTTTATCGGCAGCCTAATGCTGATTGGACTTCTTTCGAGGGCTTCGCGCAAGGAAAACCAAAATTTACTGGATACAAAGTCTAACGGTTTATTGCGCCTGCACGAAGCTAACCGACATCGCTAGATTGGCGGACGCAGAACTAGGTTAGGGCCCCTTGGCCAGCAGTCACGGGGACTCGAACGAGGTTAGAAAGTAGTGTCGAGACTCCCGTCTACAGATGATACCCGACGCATCCGCCCTGGGGACGATGACGTTGTCCGAGGCTGGTGCTCCTCGCTCCAATTGGCGATCTGCGCGCCCTAGCACATGAGGAATCCCTCGACGCGGCGTCCGGGTGCTTCTCGTTTAACACCCGGCTCGAGCTTAAATCTCCATCGGCCTTCTCGTTGCTCCGTTCAGGGCAACCTTCTTGTAGAGGCTGCTTTTGGGCGCCTCTCTGAATCCTCCTGTTCGACTCGCTAGGTCTGCAAGGCTCCTCGAGGAGAAATTCCCAAAAATAATGAAGCTGCGGCCTCGCACAGCCGCATCCACAAGATTAGTGCCGTTAAAAGCGGCGGCGGTAGCCAAAATGACTCCCTTAGAGCTCTGTAGATAGTCTAATATTAATCTTATTCCACAGATTCGATTTCACAATTTTGTTACTTTTGGCTTTGACTACAAAATTTTCGCACCAAGTGCGAACACTGCCGGTTGCAGATGCGGGCGAAGCGAATGGATGATTCAATTGCACTCCAAACGATGCCAAGCGTTTCCAAATAAACTTTCCTTTTAAATTTTGCTTATTGGGCTACTTTGAGCACACATGCGTCTATTCGCAGATCGAACGAAAAGAAAAATAGACCGATCAAAATGGCTGGCGGAGCTTCGTGGCCACTCACCGATGACAGATGACAGGAGTCATGCTTAGCAACACTTATTTGTTGACAACTAATCATCGATAGATGTGTCCTCCAGGTGGCAACGTCCTTTTCTTAGTTCCCCTAATTAATCGACCTCACGTTGGCGGATTTTTTTAAGTCGTCGCTTCAGGCCGTTACAAGTTTTGTTTTTAAATAGCGGAATGCATTTTGACATTCATCTGTCCATTGAAAGGGAACATTTCTTTTACATAACCTTGTTATGTGCCTTGAATAGTCGGCGAAATTTTTTATGAAACGTCTATAATAGTAATACAAAATGCTACAAAACGTCTAGCGCTGTCCGCGTTGTGCGGTACTGGGTAGTTCATAATGACATCATATTTCTTCTCGTCGGGAAGTATTCGTTTACCAGTGCATTTATGACTTAGAAAAGTCACCTCATGCATAACAAATTCACAAGAAATGCCTGAGAAGGCTCCGGAGAATGCAATAGTCATCATTCTTTGAAACGAGTTGGGAGCTATTTTTAATTCAAAAGGTAATCGTTGAAAAAGACGTTATATCTCTTGAACTTTTTTCTCGTTCAATTTTTGAAATTGGGGATAATACAGACTTTTCTTTATTTTCTAGATTGTGTTTGACTACATCGTAGTTCGAAAGTGATTCATACGTTAATTTATCTATAGTGACTACTTTGTCGGTATTTGTTTTTTTTTTCGGTATTTGTCGGTATTTGTTTTTTTTTTTTTAACGCTCGAGTGCCACGCCCACCTCCCGCCCAACCGACCGAGGGGCGCAGCCGTGTGACGTACAGCACGAAACGCGTGCTAGATAGACGCGAGAGAAGAATAAAATAGGATAGAACGAGGAAAAATTAGGATACACTACGGGATAGTACTACCAGCAATACAATTTTATGTTTTTGAAAGCTTTTAATGCCTTCAATGCTACTAAAAAGACGATTGTAATCAGTACATAAAACCCTAAAGAGATCATGTACTTCAAACTCACGCCTACAGTGGTTAACTACTAGTGGTATAAAAGTTCTAGATGAAAGACGGGGAACATGGCAATTGAGCTGGCCTAGAAGGTAGGGGCTCTCAACATCAATAAGCAAAAATTTCTTTTGGACAGATTCAATGCGGCTACTGTGGTTCCAAATTAAGGACTGCAGACGCACGAACCATACTCCAATATAGGGCGAACTAATGAAGTAAAGAGAATCTTCGTTACATAAGGAGAATCGAATTCCTTCGCCCACCTTTTAATGAATCCCAGCATGCCTCTGGCTTTGTTAACCATACAACCATACAGCAGTGGTCCAAGGTGGTTACCCTGTGGGACGCCAGATGTGACCCTGAGGCTATTAGATTGAACGTTTCTGAACAGAACCTTTTGGGTCCTGTCAATTAGATAACTCGAAATCCACGAAAGAAGATCACTAGGAAACCCCATTGAATCAAGTTTGCTAAACAGAAGTAAATGATTAACCGAGTCGAAAGCTTTACTAAAGCCCGTGTAAATAACATCGGCTTGAAAGTTTAGTTGGAAGCCCCTAATAATAAAAGAGGTAAGTTCCAGAAGAGTGGTCGTGGTTGATCTTCGCCTCATAAAACCATGCTGGCATGGAGAAATGACGGATCTGCATAGATGTTGCAAGTGAGGAGTGATTACATTCTCGAAAAGTTTGGGGATAGCCGATAACTTAGAGATACCCCTATAGTTACTGGCATCCGATTTGCTAACTTTTTTGTGGAGAGGAATAACAAATGATTCCCTCCAAATAAGGGGAAATTCTGAGGATTCTAAAGATAAGGTAAACAATTTAAGAAGGGGGTTACACAGCGCCTCGGAGCAATACCTAAGCACAGAGCCAGGTATACCATCGGGACCTGGCGAATAAACTGGCTTAACACGTTGAAGATCAAGATTAAGTGAGCTTTCATTTAAAATAGGACTGAAGATTAAGGACGAACTGGGCATAGCTGTAGAAAATGTATGATCTGAAGATGTTGAGGGCGAATATGTCGTTTTAAAAAACTCAGCAAAGATACTAGCAAATGCTTGATCAGAATTTACTGTAGTATTCTTAAATGACAGCGAGGGAGGGTATAACGTGGGTTTACGTTTAGAGTTAACAAAGTTATAAAACTGTTTAGGCTCCTGCGTGAACTGGACCTTACAACGAGTCAAATATTTTTTATAACACTGAGCGTTAAGCACGGTAAAGTTAGATCGAGCACTAAGATAAGATGAGAAAGCCGTTTTTGAACGGGTAAGTTTATATTTATTATAAAGCCTAGATTTTACGTTTTTTAGACGCGTCAGCTCCTTATTAAACCAAAGTGGTTTATAAGAGACCGACGGGTATGTTTTAAGGAACACATAAAGAAAAAAATGAGTTCGTGGCATTGTAAAAATGTCAACGGCGGATGCCATGTCAGAGCTCGTGTAAAGATTAGAACAATCAAATTGTGCTATTAAAGTGTTTAGCCCCTGATAGTCAGCCTTTCGGAAACAGCGGACTCTGTTTAAACTGCTATCAGGTGTAGAAGCTAAGACTGTCCCAGTGTCGATAGTCACATCGAAAGTTGGATGATAAGGATCTTCAGGTTGCGTCATTGGAGGAACTCTAATTAGGTTTCCGCCTGCAGGATCGGAGACAAAGCATAGATCCAGTAAGCGGCTTAAAGAATTAAAGATATGGTTAACTTGAGATAATGATAAATTAAGCAAGCCATTTATGAGGTCATTCTGTGCCGCAGTGTGAAGGACGTTAGACACACCATCAGAAGACCAGTGAGCTCCGGGTATGTTGAAGTCAACCAAAGCCACTAATTGGTCCCTATTGGAAACTGCCCGAATTGCCGAAAGGTGTTTCCAATAAATTGGCTCTTCCGAAGATGGAGGGATGTAAGAGCAGGTTACATAAATGCAACTACCTGTGAATGATAGTTTAACGCAGATAAATTCGATGTCCAAAAAGTCATTAGATACCACCCGTTCCGAGATGAGGCAGGAGTCAACGGTAATTAAGACTTCGCCACCACGCTGGAGAAGACGGTCTAATCTGTAAATAGTGTACTTACATGGAAGAATTTCGGAGCAGAGAATCTCCGGCTTCAACCAGGCTTCTGTAAATACAATCACCTGGGATGCGAAAGAAAGACTATCTAAATATAATCTAGAGAGCTTACTGCGTAAGCCCCTAGTATTCTGATAGGAAAGTAATAGGGAAGAGGTTAGTTTTTTGGGACAGAAGGTACTGCAGTGGACACTGAGGGTTGTGACGGCTTGGGCAGTTGAACTCCCGCAGGCCGATTTCTCTTCTTCCGTGCCTCGTACTCCTTGACTACAACGTACTCGGGCCAGAAGTCACCCGAGCAAATAGTGTCAAAGGGCTGGAATGAGACATTTATCTTAAATGACGAAATGTCTCTGGCATACGAAAACTTGAATTTTTCCACCTTGATATTTCCAGTTTGGCATCTTCCGATGCGAGATCAGGGGCAAGCCTCGAAACAAATATAGTTTTCGAAGGTGGGACTGCTGTTAGGGTCTTATGTAACGAATTGTTACCAACAACGGCCGGTATTCCGGGCAATGTTGGACCCTCGGTAGAATTTTCTAAGGTGATTTGCGGAGCCAAAGAATTGAGCTGCGCATCAGACACAACGGGCGACGCGGAAATTGCTGGCTGTGCGGCTTCCGACACCTCAACGACCGATTCGGTTACCGAATCTTTGATCGTTCCTGATCTCAAAACCATTGGAACGGGGACCAGGAGCTGTGGCGACGGAGAGTGGCAGGAAACCGGTTGCTGTGTCTCACACATTTGCAACCGACTAGCAGCGGAATTTTTGCGTTTCGGCGACTCATTTAATAGCTTCATACTATTAAATTGAGCGTCCAGTTGTTATGGCCTCGATACGAGCTACCACGGCCTCTGGTTTCCTCCATTTTGGCCTCTTCCTCCATTATTGTTATTATTGTTATTATTGTTATTATTGTTATTATTGTTATTATTGTTATTATTGTTATTATTGTTATTATTGTTATTATTGTTATTATTGTTATTATTGTTATTATTGTTATTATTGTTATTATTGTTATTATTGTTATTATTGTTATTATTGTTATTATTGTTATTATTGTTATTATTGTTATTATTGTTATTATTGTTATTATTGTTATTATTGTTATTATTGTTATTATTGTTATTATTGTTATTATTGTTATTATTGTTATTATTGTTATTATTGTTATTATTGTTATTATTGTTATTATTGTTATTATTGTTATTATTGTTATTATTGTTATTATTGTTATTATTGTTATTATTGTTATTATTGTTATTATTGTTATTATTGTTATTATTGTTATTATTGTTATTATTGTTATTATTGTTATTATTGTTATTATTGTTATTATTGTTATTATTGTTATTATTGTTATTATTGTTATTATTGTTATTATTGTTATTATTGTTATTATTGTTATTATTGTTATTATTGTTATTATTGTTATTATTGTTATTATTGTTATTATTGTTATTATTGTTATTATTGTTATTATTGTTATTATTGTTATTATTGTTATTATTGTTATTATTGTTATTATTGTTATTATTGTTATTATTGTTATTATTGTTATTATTGTTATTATTGTTATTATTGTTATTATTGTTATTATTGTTATTATTGTTATTATTGTTATTATTGTTATTATTGTTATTATTGTTATTATTGTTATTATTGTTATTATTGTTATTATTGTTATTATTGTTATTATTGTTATTATTGTTATTATTGTTATTATTGTTATTATTGTTATTATTGTTATTATTGTTATTATTGTTATTATTGTTATTATTGTTATTATTGTTATTATTGTTATTATTGTTATTATTGTTATTATTGTTATTATTGTTATTATTGTTATTATTGTTATTATTGTTATTATTGTTATTATTGTTATTATTGTTATTATTGTTATTATTGTTATTATTGTTATTATTGTTATTATTGTTATTATTGTTATTATTGTTATTATTGTTATTATTGTTATTATTGTTATTATTGTTATTATTGTTATTATTGTTATTATTGTTATTATTGTTATTATTGTTATTATTGTTATTATTGTTATTATTGTTATTATTGTTATTATTGTTATTATTGTTATTATTGTTATTATTGTTATTATTGTTATTATTGTTATTATTGTTATTATTGTTATTATTGTTATTATTGTTATTATTGTTATTATTGTTATTATTGTTATTATTGTAGTTATTTCGGTAGTTATTGTTATTGTTTTGATAACTACGAGAGTTGCCTCTATAATTCCCACGCCAGCGGTTTGCACCGCGTTGGGATTGGTTTTTATAGTACAGGACAGTGTTTGACTGTCCTGTTCTTCTGTGTAACTATCAATAAATTTGGATACAGCTTCGTTCATGGTATTGAAAGTACCAGCTTGCATAATAGGTTTAACTTTAATAATTGTGCAGTTTTTAGCCATTGCTTTGACTGCATGCTTAGTGGAATAACTTCTGACTAACTCTAGGGTTAATCCGTCCGTTATGTATGCACCTTCCAACCTCTTGCGTATACTGGTTAGCAGTTTTGTTGCGTTGCTGTAGGTTCATCAGTTTTGCAGATAATACCTCTACAGTTTCGGCTCTGACGTTGCTCTTTAATTTGGAAATCACCTCAGAAATTGTTGTTTCATTTTCGATTAGATTTCTGGCGGCACATTTTAGCTTCGTTTTTATTGACTGTATTATTTCCAATGCATCAACAAAACTTGTCAAATTCTCAGCTTTACCATCGAAAGCTGGTACAAGCTTGGATGCTGTATTAATAAAGTCAATATTTGATTGAGCCATTGTAGTTCTGTTAGTTTCTACTATACTCGAACTATCGTCAGAATCTGTGGAACTTTCCAGTTCGGGTATTAACACAGCTGAAATAGTCAAATTATTTTGACCATCAGCCTCTAGTTTAGGGTTTAAATCTTCAGATTTTTCTGACCCCTCACCAGTTTCAATTGCTACTTATGTATTTATTATAGTGGGTATAGACAATTTTAAATCAAATTTTTGTTCGATCGATATTAAATTAGATCTTAGTCTGATCAAAAGTCTTGATTCTTGTGACCAATGATCTTGATTTAGTATTTCTTTACGATCATGTACTAGTATCCGTATCTCATTGAAACTTCTTACTAGTATTTCAACATGTTTCTTTGAATAGGCCTGTCCCGAATTTTATCTAGGTCATTGGCTCGACTCATGTACTTCTTTTTTAAGCATTTATTATGTAATTTGTACATTTTGTAAAATAGATTTGTGCACATAATAACTACCATGATAATTAACAAAGTGTGTATTAAGTCTAAGTTTGCATTTATGGGTTCTACTTGTGACGAAGTCACTGTAAATATATGTAAATAGTAGGTTTAAGTTTGTATATATTAGTTTAAGATAGGATAAGGATAGGTTAGTTTGTAATTAGGTAGGAAATAGTGGATAGGGAGTAGGGAGTAGGGACGTAGGGACGTAGGGACGTAGGGACGTAGGGACGTAGGGACGTAGGGACGTAGGGACGTAGGGACGTAGGGACGTAGGGACGTAGGCGTTGGCCGCCTACCGGCCACGCACACACCGGCCACACACACCGGCCACACACCGGCCACACACCGGCACCGCTTCCCGGCAACATCAGCCGGCAGCATCGCCGGCAACATCGGCTAGCAACAACTGGCTAGCCGGGATCGGCAACATTGTTGCGGAACAACGGCCCGGGAGCGGGACGGAACGGTCCGTTCCCCGGAGGACCGACGGGAGCCGCGGGATAAGAGCGGCGAAGAGAGAAAGCGTCGGGGGCAGCGGAATTCGGATCCGCCACCTGCTCGCTCAAGAGAGAGCGAGAGGTGAATTGTATCGGCAAAAGAACGGGTGGAACCCGGAACGGAGCGTGCCAGCGATCGCGCCAGCGCTGCCGCCACGGGAGAGACAAAAGTAGGTCAGGGCGAGTTTGACGGCGGTTTGGCCTTTAACAGGAGCAGCAGCAAAAAGTAAAAGTAAAAAGTGCGTGCGCACAAGAAACGGTTAGTGAAGAAAAGGAGACAGCAGATCGGCAGCAGCAAAAGCATAATTGGCTGAGGACATATTTCGGTAAGCGAAGCATTTATATGAATTAACAGAGATTTTGTGTGTGAATATTAGAAGAAAACCAGAAGGAAGGAAAAGAGTGGAAAAAATAGAGTGAAAGGAAATTAACTAAATTAAGAAAATCTTCTATATATATAAAAATGCTCTGTTCGTATCTACATCATTAATAGACTTGAAAAGTTCTGAACCGTTTAAGCCCAAATTTTGACACAACATGCGTTGAGGTTCCAGCACGGTTATTGTCTACTTTTGATGTTGATAGCTTATCTGCGTTGGCGAATATATCAGTTTTTTCGCGTTTCCCCGTGCCCCTACTGCTGCGCCCTCTACAGGCAGGCCATGAGAAATAATTCACAACTTATTGAAAGAAGAAATTGGAGATTAAAATTTTATTTTTTCAGTTCAGTTCAGTTCAGTTCAGTTCAGTTAGAAACGAAGTCATGCCACCAAAAAAGTCGAGTTTGGGTCGTTGTACTCGCAATACAGAAGCAAGAAGACGTATGATTTCGAATATGACTGACGAAGAGCGGGCCTCCATCCGAGAGACTGAGCGGCTGAGAGCAATGCAGATGCACAACGAGGAATCAGCAGAAAGACGAGCAGCTAGGCTTGAGCGAACACGATTGAGAGCTAGGCAGTCGCGTTCTGCAGCAATCGATTTGATTCGCTCTCAAAATAATGAACGCGAAAGAGCAAGGGTAGCTGAAGCGCGTTTACAGCTTTCAGCAGATCAAAACCTGCAATACAATCGTCTTGCATTCCGATATAATCCAATTGTTGATTATAGCTCGAATCGCAATGTCGTTATTGGCCGGATGCATCAGGTCTGCACACACTGTCAGGCTCTCAAATTCAAAAACGAACCAAGAGGATTGTGTTGCGCTTCCGGGAAAGTGAAATTGCCTCAACTTGAAGCACCACCAGAGCCTCTGCACTCTCTATTCGCTGGATCTACTGCTGAATCGAAGCATTTCCTGTCGAACATTAGGAAATACAACTCTTGCTTCCAAATGACGTCATTTGGTGCGGAAATTATAACTACGCAATTCATGCCAACTGTTAAAATCAAAGGACAAATCTATCACAAAGCCGGTTCCCTGCTTCCGCTCCCAGGCAGCGAACACAAATTTCTTCAAATGTACTTCATTGGTAATGATGGAGCTGAAGTCGATGCACGTTATGGAATCAATACCTCGCTGAAGAGGCCCATTATTTCGCAGCTACAGAAGCTTTTTCATGAACGAAACAATTTGGTGCGTTTGTTCAAAACAGCAATCGATATGATGCCTTCGGATACCCATAAAATTGTCATTCATGCAGACAAAACGCCTGCTGGAGAACATATCAGGAGATACAATGCTCAAACTATAGACGAAGTGGCAATTGTCATAGTCGGGGATCAGTTCCAACCTCGAGATATTGTTCTCCATCGACGAAACGATCGATTGGTAAACGTCGCAGAAACTCACCGTTGTTACGATGCTTTGCAGTATCCACTCATCTTCTGGGATGGTGCCGATGGATATAATTTCAATGTGAGGATGGTAGATCCAGTAAATGGTGTAGAAACGAATAAAAAATGCAATTATATGTTGCGTGTTCCCGTGTTTGGAAAACCAGATAGTCTTTATATTTACGCAGAGAATGGAGAAACTAAGAATATTGTATACCCACAAGTATTACAGAATTAAATGAATTTGAAATTTGCCACAGCGAAACGTGGCAGGGTAAAGCTAGTCATCTATAATTTTCTTAATTTAGTTAATAGAGTGAAAGGAAATTTCACTCTGTAAATAAAATGACAATGAATCCACTTGCCATTGAATATTTTCTCAATCCATTCGCTGCCACTCATACCACCCTCAGCTCCCCTCTTTCCCATGTCGGCGGCCGTTGGGCAATCCCAGGCGCCGAATTGGGCAAGACGGTAACAGGAGCGCCCTGCTGGTGAGATTCCGGGCGCGGGCGCGGGGCGGCTGTTGGGCTCCCCCAAGCCGCCTGTCCAATCTCAGGGAGCATCATAGGGATTAGCCCAGGCGCCCTCAGGCAAATCGCGAGTAACGGGGGATCTTTAGGGAAAAGGGGCGACGGCCCGCTGGGAATTAATTCCAGGCGGAGCCGCCGCGCCGTGGCTGTTGGGTTCAGAACAGACCGCGGGGTTAGGTTTGGGTTTTTGTGGGCGCGGTAGCAGGCTGCTGGGCGATCCCGAGCCGGTTCCAGTCTCTAGCGGAGGGTTCAGGCCGCTGGAAATTCCCGGCCGGTAGAAGTTTTGTCCCGCCCAGCGTGGGCAATTGGAAGTCGCAGTTTCTAAGCTAAAAATTCTTGCAAAATCTCGGCCTCGCTCATGTTCTGGCGTTTCCAAAATATAAATTATTCTGGAAGGGACTCTGGGCCGCTGAGTTCATATCTCGGCCTTTGCATCCTTACATACTTTATTAATGACATTAGCAGTGGAGTCCACTGTCTTAACATCGACTACTTCCAATTTTAATGTACTCGTTTCTGTTTTAGAGTTAATGGTTTCAGTATTTGTTTCTGATTTATAGCAACTATATGTTTCTCCTGAGAATTTATCTATAGCGTTACAACATTGCATTACTTAAAAAATATTTTTTTTTAGTTTTAACAGGTTTCCTACTTATATTTTCGCATAGCTTTACGGGCTACACTGCTAATCGGGCAGAAAAGGTTCCGCTATATTTTAACAATTTGTAATTATTTTAATTATAGTGTTTATATTATTTCTGCTTTTTTCATTCTTGTCGCCTGCCTCCTTCGATGGCGTAAGAGGCGGCCTGCTCCTCACGCTTGTTGATGCTGCTGCTGCTATCCTAGGCCTTTGGGCTCAGGCGGTGCCGGTGCCGGTCTTCGCACAGGTTGATAAACAGTGTGGGCTGTCCAATGGTCAATCAAAAAGATACAAAAGAATCTTTTTTGTTTTAATAAACAAGCACCTTGTAATTAATCCAAAGGTAGCTTACAAAGTTTAAAAAAAAACCAAAAGTTCGTAAGAATAAAAAACAAAAAATATTTAACGCGACGGTGATTAAGTCATCAGCATAAAGAGTGCGTGAATAAAAAACAAAAAATATTTAACGCGACGGTGATTAAGACATCAGCAAAAAGAATGCGTGAATAAAAAACAAAAAATATTTAACGCGACGGTGATTAAGTGCCAATTAAAAAAAAGAAAGAAAGTTAAAATAACAAGGCAAGGAGCCTGTTGAGAAATTATTAAACTAAATCGAACCAAAAAGAGTTCAAAAAGTTAAAAAACAAAAAAAAATTAAGACTGGACAAATAAGTAAAAAAAATAAATATATATTTATATAAATCATCTTTACCGAAGCCAAACAATACCAACGGAAATCAGCGGAAGGACGCGAAAGGAAGGAAGAAGAGGCCAGCAACAGGAGCAGCATCGTCATCAATCTAGCATCGACATCAACAATCCAGATAAGCGAAAATTACATATAAAATTACCTATACATACATATATATAAATATATAAATATATTATAAAATTATATAGAAAAACAGATACCTAAATTAAAAAAAATATATTTCAAAATGATGTCAGACAAAACACTAGATTTGTTAAAGGCACAGTCCGGGATTATTGTGGAAATAAGGCAGTTAGAGGCAAAAGTAGGATTAACAGAACAAGACATAACAAGGTCAGAAGAACTTCAAAAACTTTACAATGCAAATCATACTATCCTCTTGAAGATCGGCGTTGTCGATCATGATTATTTAAATGCCAAGCAATATGATGTTGTTGGCTAAAATCAAATTAAGATTTGAAAAAGAGTCTTTAAACAATAAGCCAGCGGTACAGTTTGTGCCCACAGTAAAATTGTCCAAAAACGCAGAAAAACATATTGAGTTGCCAGGCACTTCAAACGCATCCAAAATAGAGCAGAAATTTAGAAGTCAGGTAGGCGAATTAAAAGAATATCTAAATGAGACGACGACTCTCATAGATAATAGACTTTCTTAATATAAGGAAGAACAAAATTGAGTTTTTGTTTAGAAAACTACAAAGCTTAATAGAACAGATTAATACTTATTTCGAAAGTTCGGTATTGGAGGACGAAATATCCGATATGAGTTTGATACGCAAAATATATTAGCTGCTATTAACAATCGACTCAGCAGAGAAAATACGCATGCTGATGTGACGATGGTGGTAAAGGCGGAGGAATTACCAACCCTGCCTAAAATCCAGATTCCTAAGTTTTTTGGTGATTCCAAAGAGTGGGATCTGTTCTATGAGCTATTTACAGAGCTCATCCACACAAGAGAGGATTTAAGTCCCTCTCTAAAATTCAATTATCTAAAGTCAGCATTAAAAGGAGAAGCCAGGAATGTGGTGACTCATTTATTACTAGGCGCCGGAAAAAATTATGAAGCCACTTAGGAGTTTTTGAAAAGAAAAATATTCTCAGAGCATTTAAATAGGCTTATGGATATGCCAAATTTAAATTTGGAATCAGATAAGCAAATTAAAAGATTTATTGACACGATTAATGAATCTACATACATTATAAAGTTAAAGGCACACATATCCAAAGAGGTCGATGCCGTTTTTGCGCATATTATTGTGACGGACTGCCGCCCAGTTTCCCAGATAGCTCAGGGACGGCCACAGTCCGCCAGGTAGTCCGAGTGGTAGCTGTAAGAGATATTCCCCCGATTCCCAGTAAGAACAGTGAAGAGAGTTCGGTGACTTAAGAAGGATTCTCTGTTTATTCAATGCTCGTGGTACAGAGTTGACTATCGGGATCTCGGGTGCGCTGCAGCCTGGTCTCGGTCGTCTGGGCTTCTCGCGTCTGGGTCGTCTTCGTCTCGGTGATCGCGGCTCGCCCTGGACTCGGAAGTCTTCAGAGAGAGGAGCGGGCGGACTCGTAAGTCTTCGGGTTTGCGGACTCGTAAGTCTTCAGATAGAGAGGGCGGACTCGTAAGTCTTCAGAGAGAGAGGCGGACTCGTAAGTCTTCAGTTTGCGGACTCGTAAGTCTTCAGAGAGAGAGGGCGGACTCGTAAGTCTTCAGAGAGAGAGAGAGAGAGAGAGAATTCGGCGGGCCGAATTCTATGTCGCGACTCGCAAGTCCTTCGACAATGTATTGGCAACCCAAATCCTCGGATTCTGGTCGCCTACAAAAAGTGATCTATAATTTTCTAAATTTAGTTAATAGAGTGAAAGGAAATTTCACTCTGTAAATAAAATGACAATGAATCCACTTGCCATTGAATATTTTCTCAATCCATTCGCTGCCACTCATACCACCCTCAGCTCCCCTCTTTCCCATGTCGGCGGCCGTTGGGCAATCCCAGGCGCCGAATTGGGCAAGACGGTAACAGGAGCGCCCTGCTGGTGAGATTCCGGGCGCGGGCGCGGGCGGCTGTTGGGTTCCCCCAAGCCGCCTGTCCAATCTCAGGGAGCGTCATAGGGATTAGCCCGGGCGCCCTCAGGCAAATCGCGAGTAACGGGGGATCTTTAGGGAAAAGGGGCGACGGCCCGCTGGGAATTAATTCCAGGCGGAGCCGCCGCGCCGTGGCTGTTGGGTTCAGAACAGACCGCGGGGTTAGGTTTGGGTTTTTGTGGGCGCGGGAGCAGGCTGCTGGGCGATCCCGAGCCGGTTCCAGTCTCTAGCGGAGGGTTCAGGCCGCTGGAAATTCCCGGCCGGTAGAAGTTTTGTCCCGCCCAGCGTGGGCAATTGGAAGTCGCAGTTTCTAAGCTAAAAATTCTTGCAAAATCTCGGCCTCGCTCATGTTCTGGCGTTTCCAAAATATAAATTATTCTGGAAGGGACTCTGGGCCGCTGAGTTCATATCTCGGCCTTTGCATCCTTACATACTTTATTAATGACATTAGCAGTGGAGTTCACTGTCTTAACATCGACTATTTCCAATTTTAATGTACTCGTTTCTGTTTTAGAGTTAATGGTTTCAGTATTTGTTTCTGATTTATAACAACTATATGTTTCTCCTGAGAATTTATCTATCGCGTTACAACATTGCATTACTTAAAAAATTTTTTTTTTAGTTTTAACAGGTTTCCTACTTATATTTTCGCATAGCTTTACGGGCTACACTGCTAATCGGGCAGAAAAGGTTCCGCTATATTTTAACAATTTGTAATTATTTTAATTATAGTGTTTATATTATTTCTGCTTTTTTCATTCTTGTCGCCTGCCTCCTTCGATGGCGTAAGAGGCGGCCTGCTCCTCACGCTTGTTGATGCTGCTGCTGCTGTCCTAGGCCTTTGGGCTCAGGCGGTGCCGGTGCCGGTCTTCGCACAGGTTGATAAACAGTGTGGGCTGTCCAATGGTCAATCAAAAATATCCAAAAGAATCTTTTTTGTTTTAATAAACAAGCACCTTGTAATTAATCTAAAGGTAGCTTACAAAGTTAAAAAAAAAAACCAAAAGTTCGTAAGAATAAAAAACAAAAAATATTTAACGCGACGGTGATTAAGTCATCAGCATAAAGAGTGCGTCAATAAAAAACAAAAAATATTTAACGCGACGGTGATTAAGTCATCAGCAAAAAGAATGCGTGAATAAAAGACAAAAAATATTTAACGCGACGGTGATTAAGTGCCAATTAAAAAAAAGAAAGAAAGTTAAAATAACAAGGCAAGGAGCCTGTTGAGAAATTATTCAAGTAAATCGAACCAAAAAGAGTTCAAAAAGTTAAAAAACAAAAAAAATTTAAGACTGGACAAATAAGTAAAAAAAATAAATATATATTTATATAAATCATCTTTAACGAAGCCAAACAATACCAACGGAAATCAGCGGAAGGACGCGAAAGGATGGAAGAAGAGGCCAGCAACAGGAGCAGCATCGTCATCAATCTAGCATCGTCATCAACAATCCAGATTAGCGAAAATTACATATAAAATTACCTATACATACATATATATAAATATATAAATATATTATAAAATTATATAGAAAAACAGATACCTAAATTTAAAAAAAAATATTTCAAAATGATGTCAGACAAAACACTAGATTTGTTAAAGGCACAGTCCGGGATTATTGTGGAAATAAGGCAGTTAGAGGCAAAAGTAGGATTAACAGAACAAGACATAACAAGGTCAGAAGAACTTCAAAAACTTTACAATGCAAATCATACTATCCTCTTGAAGATCGGCGTTGTCGATCATGATTATTTAAATGCCAAGCAATATGATTTAATAATGATGTTGTTGGCTAAAATCAAATTAAGATTTGAAAAAGAGTCTTTAAACAATAAGCCAGCGGTACAGTTTGTGCCCACAGTAAAATTGTCCAAAAACGCAGAAAAACATATTGAGTTGCCAGGCACTTCAAACGCATCCAAAATAGAGCAGAAATTTAGAAGTCAGGTAGGCGAATTAAAAGAATATCTAAATGAGACGACGACTCTCATAGATAATAGACTTTCTTAATATAAGGAAGAACAAAATTGAGTTTTTGTTTAGAAAACTACAAAGCTTAATAGAACAGATTAATACTTATTTCGAAAGTTCGGTATTGGAGGACGAAATATCCGATATGAGTTTGATACGCAAAATATATTAGCTGCTATTAACAATCGACTCAGCAGAGTAAATATGCATGCTGATGTGTCGATGGTAGTAAAGGCGGAGGAATTACCAGCCCTGCCTAAAATCCAGATTCCCACGTTTTTTGGTGATTCCAAAGAATGGGATCTGTTTTATGAGCTATTTACAGAGCTCATCCACACAAGAGAGGATTTAAGTCCCTCTCTAAAATTCAATTATCTAAAGTCAGCATTAAAAGGAGAAGCCAGGAATGTGGTGACTCATTTATTACTAGGCGCCGGAAAAAATTATGAAGCCACTTAGGAGTTTTTGAAAAGAAAAATATTCTCAGAGCATTTAAATAGGCTTATGGATATGCCAAATTTAAATTTGGAATCAGATAAGCAAATTAAAAGATTTATTGACACGATTAATGAATCTACATACATTATAAAGTTAAAGGCACACATATCCAAAGAGGTCGATGCCGTTTTTGCGCATATTATTGTGACGGACTGCCGCCCAGTTTCCCAGATAGCTCAGGGACGGCCACAGTCCGCCAGGTAGTCCGAGTGGTAGCTGTAAGAGATATTCCCCCGATTCCCAGTAAGAACAGTGAAGAGAGTTCGGTGACTTAAGAAGGATTCTCTGTTTATTCAATGCTCGTGGTACAGAGTTGACTATCGGGATCTCGGGTGCGCTGCAGCCTGGTCTCGGTCGTCTGGGCTTCTCGCGTCTGGGTCGTCTTCGTCTCGGTGATCGCGGCTCGCTCTGGACTCGGAAGTCTTCAGAGAGAGGAGCGGGCGGACTCGTAAGTCTTCGGGTTTGCGGACTCGTAAGTCTTCAGATAGAGAGGGCGGACTCGTAAGTCTTCAGAGAGAGAGGGCGGACTCGTAAGTCTTCAGTTTGCGGACTCGTAAGTCTTCAGAGAGAGAGGGCGGACTCGTAAGTCTTCAGAGAGAGAGAGAGAGAGAGAGAGAAATTCGGCGGGCCGAATTCTATGTCGCGACTCGCAAGTCCTTCGACAATGTATTGGCAACCCAAATCCTCGGATTCTGGTCGCCTACAAAAAGTGATCTATAATTTTCTAAATTTAGTTAATAGAGTGAAAGGAAATTTCACTCTGTAAATAAAATGACAATGAATCCACTTGCCATTGAATATTTTCTCAATCCATTCGCTGCCACTCATACCACCCTCAGCTCCCCTCTTTCCCATGTCGGCGGCCGTTGGGCAATCCCAGGCGCCGAATTGGGCAAGACGGTAACAGGAGCGCCCTGCTGGTGAGATTCCGGGCGCGGGCGCGGGCGGCTGTTGGGTTCCCCCAAGCCGCCTGTCCAATCTCAGGGAGCGTCATAGGGATTAGCCCGGGCGCCCTCAGGCAAATCGCGAGTAACGGGGGATCTTTAGGGAAAAGGGGCGACGGCCCGCTGGGAATTAATTCCAGGCGGAGCCGCCGCGCCGTGGCTGTTGGGTTCAGAACAGACCGCGGGGTTAGGTTTGGGTTTTTGTGGGCGCGGGAGCAGGCTGCTGGGCGATCCCGAGCCGGTTCCAGTCTCTAGCGGAGGGTTCAGGCCGCTGGAAATTCCCGGCCGGTAGAAGTTTTGTCCCGCCCAGCGTGGGCAATTGGAAGTCGCAGTTTCTAAGCTAAAAATTCTTGCAAAATCTCGGCCTCGCTCATGTTCTGGCGTTTCCAAAATATAAATTATTCTGGAAGGGACTCTGGGCCGCTGAGTTCATATCTCGGCCTTTGCATCCTTACATACTTTATTAATGACATTAGCAGTGGAGTTCACTGTCTTAACATCGACTATTTCCAATTTTAATGTACTCGTTTCTGTTTTAGAGTTAATGGTTTCAGTATTTGTTTCTGATTTATAACAACTATATGTTTCTCCTGAGAATTTATCTATCGCGTTACAACATTGCATTACTTAAAAAATTTTTTTTTTAGTTTTAACAGGTTTCCTACTTATATTTTCGCATAGCTTTACGGGCTACACTGCTAATCGGGCAGAAAAGGTTCCGCTATATTTTAACAATTTGTAATTATTTTAATTATAGTGTTTATATTATTTCTGCTTTTTTCATTCTTGTCGCCTGCCTCCTTCGATGGCGTAAGAGGCGGCCTGCTCCTCACGCTTGTTGATGCTGCTGCTGCTGTCCTAGGCCTTTGGGCTCAGGCGGTGCCGGTGCCGGTCTTCGCACAGGTTGATAAACAGTGTGGGCTGTCCAATGGTCAATCAAAAATATCCAAAAGAATCTTTTTTGTTTTAATAAACAAGCACCTTGTAATTAATCTAAAGGTAGCTTACAAAGTTAAAAAAAAAAACCAAAAGTTCGTAAGAATAAAAAACAAAAAATATTTAACGCGACGGTGATTAAGTCATCAGCATAAAGAGTGCGTCAATAAAAAACAAAAAATATTTAACGCGACGGTGATTAAGTCATCAGCAAAAAGAATGCGTGAATAAAAGACAAAAAATATTTAACGCGACGGTGATTAAGTGCCAATTAAAAAAAAGAAAGAAAGTTAAAATAACAAGGCAAGGAGCCTGTTGAGAAATTATTCAAGTAAATCGAACCAAAAAGAGTTCAAAAAGTTAAAAAACAAAAAAAATTTAAGACTGGACAAATAAGTAAAAAAAATAAATATATATTTATATAAATCATCTTTAACGAAGCCAAACAATACCAACGGAAATCAGCGGAAGGACGCGAAAGGATGGAAGAAGAGGCCAGCAACAGGAGCAGCATCGTCATCAATCTAGCATCGTCATCAACAATCCAGATAAGCGAAAATTACATATAAAATTACCTATACATACATATATATAAATATATAAATATATTATAAAATTATATAGAAAAGCAGATACCTAAATTTAAAAAAAAATATTTCAAAATGATGTCAGACAAAACACTAGATTTGTTAAAGGCACAGTCCGGGATTATTGTGGAAATAAGGCAGTTAGAGGCAAAAGTAGGATTAACAGAACAAGACATAACAAGGTCAGAAGAACTTCAAAAACTTTACAATGCAAATCATACTATCCTCTTGAAGATCGGCGTTGTCGATCATGATTATTTAAATGCCAAGCAATATGATTTAATAATGATGTTGTTGGCTAAAATCAAATTAAGATTTGAAAAAGAGTCTTTAAACAATAAGCCAGCGGTACAGTTTGTGCCCACAGTAAAATTGTCCAAAAACGCAGAAAAACATATTGAGTTGCCAGGCACTTCAAACGCATCCAAAATAGAGCAGAAATTTAGAAGTCAGGTAGGCGAATTAAAAGAATATCTAAATGAGACGACGACTCTCATAGATAATAGACTTTCTTAATATAAGGAAGAACAAAATTGAGTTTTTGTTTAGAAAACTACAAAGCTTAATAGAACAGATTAATACTTATTTCGAAAGTTCGGTATTGGAGGACGAAATATCCGATATGAGTTTGATACGCAAAATATATTAGCTGCTATTAACAATCGACTCAGCAGAGTAAATATGCATGCTGATGTGTCGATGGTAGTAAAGGCGGAGGAATTACCAGCCCTGCCTAAAATCCAGATTCCCACGTTTTTTGGTGATTCCAAAGAATGGGATCTGTTTTATGAGCTATTTACAGAGCTCATCCACACAAGAGAGGATTTAAGTCCCTCTCTAAAATTCAATTATCTAAAGTCAGCATTAAAAGGAGAAGCCAGGAATGTGGTGACTCATTTATTACTAGGCGCCGGAAAAAATTATGAAGCCACTTAGGAGTTTTTGAAAAGAAAAATATTCTCAGAGCATTTAAATAGGCTTATGGATATGCCAAATTTAAATTTGGAATCAGATAAGCAAATTAAAAGATTTATTGACACGATTAATAAATCTACAAATTAATATATTACTCCCGCGAAGTCCACTCGGCGAGTATTAGACTTCTTTAAGGTTTAAAGTGTCTAACGACAATAGTCGGAGTTATTCTGCGAACGAGCTTGTCCTCTTTATTCGGTCTCTAGAATGGAACTGAATACAGAGAATATTCTTAAGGCTAACATAAGCTCACAGCGGCCACGCAAATATGCTGTGTTTGCCGTCTGTGCACGAGCGTCCGGCCAATTGCTTGGTCGGCAGTTTGGCCGGCGCGACAAAGTTAACGTAACTATGGTCAACGACTCTGGTCTTGCTGACCACAGTTAACTACTCCCCCCTCTAAGTCAAGGCCGCCCCCGGCCGTTCGTAATTCGGCGATCACTTCTCCTATTTGGATCGCAGATCTTTTTGCCCCAGTAAGACGGAGGTACGCAAGGCCGATGCAGATGAGTGCGCAGCATATTGCTCCTGCAATAATTACTGCGAGATGCGTCTGGTGGTCGTCGATTTCTTCTCTGAACTCCTTGATGAACTCCAAATTTCTTTCACTCAGGCGATGAAGATAAGGGAGGCTGAGGACATCCTGGCTGGCGGTGATGTTCAACAGAGGGAAGCTGGCTGCCCCTGGAGCTCTCTTCTGAGTGTTAGCATGATTGCTGAAAAGGGTGTCGTTTATCGTGGCTTGTTTCTCAAAGGTGACGAGATGTGTGCCATGTATCCAGACTTCCGTCCCGTTGTCCACTCGGACTTTGGCTGCTCGGTTGTTGATAATTACGATCCCTTCGTCCACATAAGTTATTGGTTGAAGATCGCTGTCTTGTATTCGGCAGTGCGCCACCCCACCTGTATGCAGTTCTTTAGCGCATGAACTCTCTGTTGCCAAGCGGCAGAACGTGGCTCCTGGTGATACGGAGCAGTTCTTAATGGCGTGGATTTCTCCATTGCATTCCGCGATGACGTTATCTTTTATCTGCAAAATCGTCTCACCATGGGCGACCGGGAAAATTGTTATTTTCTTACAGGCTAGTTTAATTTTAGGAAATTTTATAATGAAATGTAACATGTTAGCGGACTGCAGAATCTTTACGGACGAGACAGACAAAAGATCCCCAATGGGTGTGTTGGTGGGTTCCTCTAGCCAAACTGATTTTAAGTCTTCGTGATCTAAAATATTCGGACTAACAATATTAATTTTAGCAAGGGTTATGGCAAGCATCAAATTCTGTAATTCTGTCATTAACATTCTGTTTCTAGCAAGTAGTGTCTCATATAAATGTCCAGTATCTATCTGTGAGTTTTTGGCTGATCTCAAAATTAAATTGACGGTAGAGGTTAGTTGATTGATTTGATTTTGAATTTTAGTATTGATTTGGATTTGTCTATTGCTCGACTCAACTAACTTCATTTCAGTGAATCTGATTTTTTCTAAGTCACCGGCATCCGGTGTCCCTGCTACGACCTTTAGCATTGATCCTAAGAAGTCCAAACTCCTAGCTACTCTGTGATGAACGCCCAAGGACTCTAACAAATCTTGGAGGTGAGCGGTATCCACGCTTAGAAGCTTCTTCATGTGGGATAGCGGAAACATGTCGATCATGCTGCTCGTCTCCTCTATCACGCGCGCATATTCTCAGAGGTTCGCTGTGTGTGTGACGAATGCGAACTCTTCCCATACTAGGACTTCACCACCAACGATGGGAATGTACTTGGTCTGCGAATAATCAGTAATGTGAGCCGACGCCAAGGATATGAATAGGCAAAGTATGGGTCCGAACCTGTGGGATTAAACTTTAGCTATTTTTTTGCTCATAAAGAGGTTTCCACCACCACCGAAATAAACTTAACACAAACTATGCCAATGGCTATGAACCTTATAATTATGGTAGTAATGAATAATGCCAAGTGGCTTAAAAGTGTGATAAAAGAGGTGTAATGAAAAATGGATTAAAAAAGTAAAGGACATTGTTTGATTTTATCATCTAAGATTGTCCTTGTGGACCATCCTCCCCTTAATGAGGACCGTGGTCCCCAGGTCCGCTTCTACAGCTCTTTCCTCACATAAGGGTGTGAGTTTATTCCCTAGCCTTCTGTTGGATTTTACCAATACTTTTTCACCAACGTCGAAGACCCTATTCTGACGAGACGCATTTTCCCTATTTCTGAGCTTTTCTTGTGCTTTTTTTAATCTATCTTGTACTTCATACTGCGGACTGTCCGTTTGAGTCTGAAGCACATCAGCTGGTCTCTTGTCGATGACCGAGTGAATAGACTTGTTATACCTGGCAGTGGCCAGTAAAATAAGCTCAACAGTGTCGCTGATGCCTTTGTCGATCTTAAGGCACCTGGCTAGTTCTGCCAGAGTGTTGTGGAAGCGTTCCACCTGGCCGTTCGATACACTGTGTAAGGGTGGTGCATTTGCGATATTAACTCCAAAGTGGTTAGTCAACATGGCTGAGATTGTATGTGAATTCAATGACGGTTCATTGTCACAATAGATCGTCTTGGCCTTTGGGAAATAATTCATTAACTGTAACAGTGCAGGCTTGAGGTCTTCAATCGTTCTAGAGGGGATAGGCTGCACGACTGCGAACTTTGAGAACTTATCGATGCATGTTAGAAAGTATTTTCTGTCCGTTGAGAAAATATCAATGTGTAACATCTCCCCTACACAGGAAGGGATCGGTGACTCGCCGATTTCCTGTTTCTTAGGATGCCTATCATATTTGGCCCTCGCGCAGGTTTTGCAGTTTTGAACGATTTCATTGGCTAGTTTAGCCATTTTGGGAAAATAATACTCGGAGAGTACTTGTTTGACGTTTTCCTGTGCCGATCTGTGTGCCCTATTATGTTCGGCAGTCATGATTTCGCGCCTCTCCGTGGCTGCGAAAATATTCGTTACACGTTACAGTGCCAGAATTTGGTGGCTGGGAATTGCCGGACCAAATCATCCTGTATCATTGCTAGCGTGTGCAGATCGCAATGAATGGCGTTTACGCCTTTGGCAACAATAATGTCTGCGAGCTCATCCAGTAATGACTCTTTGCAGGAAAAGTTGACCGCGTGTCGTCTCTTGTTTCCGAAGAGTACGAAGCTGCGTTTTAATGGAAAGCGGGCCTCTTCTAGAGTAATCTGATTTTGAAAACAGTTCAAGGGCGTATCCGTTGTTTCGATTGTGTGGGTCAGGGAGAGTTCACTGTGTATAGTGGCAGCGCACGACTCAGCCTCTTGTTCCCTTATCACATTTAGTTGCTGCCGAGAAAGCGCATCGGCAACAAGATTTTCTTTACCAGGCTTGTAGTGAATACGCGCACCAGACTCGTCGATGCGAGCTTTCCACCTTTTGATTTTTGCATTCGGATTGGATTCCGATACTGCAAAGGTTAATGGCTGGTGATCGGTAAAGATATTTATATCTTTAACGGCGTATAAGTAGTGCCGAAGCTTGGCCAAGGCCCATACAATGGCCAATAACTCCCTCTCATTGGTGGCATAATTGATTTCTCTGTCTTTTAATGTCCTAGAAATCATTGTTATGGGGCGTCCTTCTTGAGATAGGACTGCGCCGATACCATAGGCCGAGGCGTCCGTCGTTAGATCAAACGCCTTTTTGTAATCTGGGTATCTCAGCATCACGTCTTAGGATGCCAAGATGTTTCGCAATTTCTGGAAGGCTTGTTGCTGTGTTTCAGAGAATTGTACCGGAATGTTTCGTGACAACACTTCCGTTTTCGCCCTTTAAGATGTCTGAGATGGGTCTTGCGATTGCTGCGAAGTCCTTTATGAAACATCTATAATAGCTTGCCAGGCCGAGCAACGATCTGACTTCAAACACGGATTTGGGTTCCGGGAAGTCTTGGATGGCTTTGACCTTCTCTGGGTCGGTTGTTGCACCGCTACTGGTGACTATGAATCCCAGAAAATGTACGCTCTTTTTAAAGAAGCGCGAAAGTCAATTACTAGTCGCATGTTCTTGTTACCTTTTTCATCAGTGCCCTTCTTGTCTACTATCCATATTGGATTGTTGTACGGAGACACTGATTTTTGAATTATGCCATTGTTTAAAAGATTTTGAATTTCTTTATTAACAAAATCAGCCGCCCCCATGGTGTACGGGTACAGTTTGGCATAAATAGGCTCTTCATTCTCTGTTCTTATGGTGGCTTCAACTGAGGTGTTATATGGCAGAGCCTGGTTAGGGTCCGCAAAAGCCTTTTTTCTGCTCTTTAACATTTTCATGAAGGGGTCTCTAATGAAAGGGGGTGCACTAGAGCAATCTACGTTAGTAAAGTTGACATCAGCGCAGGTGTGGAAGGAAAGTTTTTCGACTTCCGTACCCCATTTGAGAATCCCAGTTTCTAAGCAAAGGGATGCTCCGGCCTGTTTTAACAGGTCGAAACCGATTATCCCGTCGAACGATGCTAGGTCCGGTAGAACGCAGTGCTTATGCCGCTACTTGCTCGGCCAACTCCTCAATTTGCTGCCTAAGTGCTTGCTCTGTGAGCTGGTTTTGTTCGGCCTGTTCTGCAAGGGCATTGCTGATGGCGGCCTGAATAACTGTTCGGAGCTGTTCGGGATCCATGTTTGTAGGGGGGGCTGGGGGGCTGGAACCTACGGGTGAAATTTGACCTTGTTCTTCACTCTCAGACCCCGAGTCACTTGAGTATTGCCTATTTTCCCTATATTGGAGGAACGGGGAGCTCATGTGAAGCTATAAAGAATTTTACCAATAAAGAATCCTAAATCGCTGAAAGAAAGATTCATGTCTTTGTCTTATTTATTATCTCTTTTATATTGAAGGCATAGATCGCCCACGGGCAATAAAAACAAAACAATGTCTGCAGGGCAACAATGTATGCGCCGCTGCATGAATTTTTACATTAACTACACAGTGAGAAAAAAAGGTCACTAAAGTATTAAGCGAAATATCGATGCGCCGTTGCACAGAAAAAAATTATAGGCCAAAAATAAATTTCATTACTCACTATAACTAATGTGTTTATTTTTTATTTCTTTGTTAATTAAATCCTGTTAATTAAAAAAAGATCTTGCAGGGAAAATTATGTGCAATATTGATATATTTTTTAAATTTTTAATATTGGGGGTTGGGTAAATTTCCTTCACCGGACACAATAAAAAATAAACCAACTGTGGCCATCAATTTAAATACTGAGACTTTTCGAAAACCCACTACACAATTTATTGGGACAGAATTTAATGCTTGTGTTTTTTGTTTTGCACCAATCCGAATTTATTATTTTTTTTTAAGACGTAAAAGGTTTGGCGGAAGGGCCCACTTACATTTTCTGTGAAGTGTGTGTGTTGATTTTGGCTGCGTTTTTCCCACGCCGCCGTCACTTTCATTTAATGTTTCTTCGTCCGGTAGGTAGGTAACTAAATACCACTAGTTGGGCGCCAATTAATATATTACTCCCGCGAAGTCCACTCGGCGAGTATTAGACTTCTTTGAGGTTCCCGCGCAGCCGTCACTGTGTGGGTAGCCGGCTGGCTATTATCATCTATTGGTGAGATAGGATGATTACGGTGGAAGGGTGACTGCCCTTCGTAACCTGCTGGCCTAGAGACTCAGTCAAGTTTGGTAATAATAAAGTGTCTAACGACAATAGTCGGAGTTATTCTGCGAACGAGCTTGTGCTCTTTATTCGGTCTCTAGAATGGAACTGAATACAGAGAATATTCTTAAGGCTAACATAAGCTCACAGCGGCCCCGCAAATATGCTGTGTTTGCCGTCTGTGCACGAGCGTCCGGCCAATTGCTTGGTCGGCAGTTTGGCCGGCGCGACAAAGTTAACGTAACTATGGTCAACGACTCTGGTCTTGCTGACCACAGATAACTTACATACATTATAAAGTTAAAGGCACACATATCCAAAAAGGTCGATGCCGTTTTTGCGCATATTATTGTGACGGTCTGCCGCCCAGTTTCCCAGATAGCTCAGGGACGGCCAGAGTCCGCCAGGTAGTCCGAGTGGTAGCTGTAAGAGATATTCCCCCGATTCCCAGTAAGAACAGTGAAGAGAGTTCGGTGACTTAAGTAGGATTCTCTGTTTATTCAATGCTCGTGGTACAGAGTTGACTATCGTCTGGTCGTCTGGGCTTCTCGCGTCTGGGTCGTCTTCGTCTCGGTGATCGCGGCTCGCCCTGGACTCGGAAGTCTTCAGAGAGAGGAGCGGGCGGACTCGAAAGTCTTCGGGTTTGCGGACTCGTAAGTCTTCAGAGAAATAGGGCGGACTCGTAAGTCTTCAGTTTGCGGACTCGTAAGTCTTCAGAGAGCGAGGGCGGACTCGTAAGTCTTCAGTTTGCGGACTCGTAAGTCTTCAGAGAGAGAGAGAGAGAGTCTCAATCCATTCGCTGCCACTCATACCACCCTCTGCTCCCCTCTTTCCCATGTCGGCGGCCGTTGGGCAATCCCAGGCGCCGAATTGGGCAAGACGGTAACAGGAGCGCCCTGCTGGTGAGATTCCGGGCGCGGGCGCGGGGCGGCTGTTGGGTTCCCCCAAGCCGCCTGTCCAATCTCAGGGAGCATCATAGGGATTAGCCCGGGCGCCCTCAGGCAAATCGCGAGTAACGGGGGATCTTTAGGGAAAAGGGGCGACGGCCCGCTGGGAATTAATTCCAGGCGGAGCCGCCGCGCCGCGGCTGTTGGGTTCGGAACAGGCCGCGGGGTTAGCTTTGGGTTTTTGTGGGCGCGGGAGCAGCTGCTGGGCGATCCCGAGCCGGTTCCAGTCTCTAGCGGAGGGTTCAGGCCGCTGGAAATTCCCGGCCGGTAGAAGTTTTGTCCCGCCCAGCGTGGGCAATTGGAAGTCGCAGTTTCTAAGCTAAAAATTCTTGCAAAATCTCGGCCTCGCTCATGTTCTGGCGTTTCCAAAATATAAATTATTCTGGAAAGGACTCTGGGCCGCTGAGTTCATATCTCGGCCTTTGCATCCTTACATGCTTTATTAATGACATTAGCAGTGGAGTCCACTGTCTTAACATCGACTACTTCCAATTTTAATGTACTCGTTTCTGTTTTAGAGTTAATGGTTTCAGTATTTGTTTCTGATTTATAGCAACTATATGTTTCTCCTGAGAATTTATCTATCGCGTTACAACATTGCATTACTTAAAAAATTTTTTTTTTAGTTTTAACAGGTTTCCTACTTATATTTTCGCATAGCTTTACGGGCTACACTGCTAATCGGGCAGAAAAGGTTCCGCTATATTTTAACAATTTGTAATTATTTGAATTATAGTGTTTATATTATTTCTGCTTTTTTCATTCTTGTCGCCTGCCTCCTTCGATGGCGTAAGAGGCGGCCTGCTCCTCACGCTTGTTGATGCTGCTGCTGCTGTCCTAGGCCTTTGGGCTCAGGCGGTGCCGGTGCCGGTCTTCGCACAGGTTGATAAACAGTGTGGGCTGTCCAATGGTCAATCAAAAAGATACAAAAGAATCTTTTTTGTTTTAATAAACAAGCACCTTGTAATTAATCTAAAGGTAGCTTACAAAGTTTAAAAAAAAAAACCAAAAGTTCGTAAGAATAAAAAACAAAAAATATTTAACGCGACGGTGATTAAGTCATCAGCAAAAAGAATGCGTGAATAAAAAACAAAAAATATTTAACGCGACGGTGATTAAGTGCCAATTAAAAAAAAGAAAGAAAGTTAAAATAACAAGGCAAGGAGCCTGTTGAGAAATTATTAAAGTAAATCGAACCAAAAAGAGTTCAAAAAGTTAAAAAACAAAAAAAATTTAAGACTGGACAAATAAGTAAAAAAAATAAATATATATTTATATAAATCATCTTTAACGAAGCCAAACAATACCAACGGAAATCAGCGGAAGGACGCGAAAGGAAGGAAGAAGAGGCCAGCAACAGGAGCAGCATCGTCATCAATCTAGATAAGCGAAAATTACATATAAAATTACCTATACATACATATATATAAATATATAAATATATTATAAAATTATATAGAAAAACAGATACCTAAATTAAAAAAAAAAAATATTTCAAAATGATGTCAGACAAAACACTAGATTTGTTAAAGGCACAGTCCTGGATTATTGTGGAAATTAAGGTTAGGTTTGAGGCAAAAGTATGATTAACAGAACAAGACATAACAAGGTCAGAAGAACTTCAAAAACTTTACAATGCGAATCATACTATCCTCTTGAAGATCGGCGTTGTCGATCATGATTATTTAAATGCCAAGCAATATGATTTAATAATGATGTTGTTGGCTAAAATCAAATTAAGATTTGAAAAAGAGTCTTTAAACAATAAGCCAGCGGTACAGTTTGTGCCCACAGTAAAATTGTCCAAAAACGCAGAAAAAACATATTGAGTTGCCAGGCACTTCAAACGCATCCAAAATAGAGCAGAAATTTAGAAGTCAGGTAGGCGAATTAAAAGAATATCTAAATGAGACGATGGCTGTCATAGATAATAGTCCAGACTTTCTTAATATAAGGAAGAACAAAATTGAGTTTTTGTTTAGAAAACTACAAAGCTTAATAGAACAGATTAATACTTATTTCGAAAGTTCGGTATTGGGGGACGAAATATCCGATATGAGTTTGATACGCAAAATATATTAGCTGCTATTAACAATCGACTCAGCAGAGTAAATATGCATGCTGATGTGTCGATGGTAGTAAAGGCGGAGGAATTACCAGCCCTGCCTAAAATCCAGATTCCCACGTTTTTTGGTGATTCCAAAGAATGGGATCTGTTTTATGAGCTATTTACAGAGCTCATCCACACAAGAGAGGATTTAAGTCCCTCTCTAAAATTCAATTATCTAAAGTCAGCATTAAAAGGAGAAGCCAGGAATGTGGTGACTCATTTATTACTAGGCGCCGGAAAAAATTATGAAGCCACTTAGGAGTTTTTGAAAAGAAAAATATTCTCAGAGCATTTAAATAGGCTTATGGATATGCCAAATTTAAATTTGGAATCAGATAAGCAAATTAAAAGATTTATTGACACGATTAATGAATCTACATACATTATAAAGTTAAAGGCACACATATCCAAAGAGGTCGATGCCGTTTTTGCGCATATTATTGTGACGGACTGCCGCCCAGTTTCCCAGATAGCTCAGGGACGGCCAGAGTCCGCCAGGTAGTCCGAGTGGTAGCTGTAAGAGATATTCCCCCGATTCCCAGTAAGAACAGTGAAGAGAGTTCGGTGACTTAAGAAGGATTCTCTGTTTATTCAATGCTCGTGGTACAGAGTTGTCTATCGGGATCTCGGGTGCGCTGCAGCCTGGTCTCGGTCGTCTGGGCTTCTCGCGTCTGGGTCGTCTTCGTCTCGGTGATCGCGGCTCGCCCTGGACTCGGAAGTCTTCAGAGAGAGGAGCGGGCGGACTCGTAAGTCTTCGGGTTTGCGGACTCGTAAGTCTTCAGATAGAGAGGGCGGACTCGTAAGTCTTCAGAGAGAGAGGGCGGACTCGTAAGTCTTCAGAGAGAGAGAGAGATGTCGCGACTCGCAAGTCCTTCGACAATGTATTGGCAACCCAAATCCTCGGATTCTGGTCGCCTACAAAAAGTGATCTATAATTTTCTAAATTTAGTTAATAGAGTGAAAGGAAATTTCACTCTGTAAATAAAATGACAATGAATCCACTTGCCATTGAATATTTTCTCAATCCATTCGCTGCCACTCATACCACCCTCAGCTCCCCTCTTTCCCATGTCGGCGGCCGTTGGGCAATCCCAGGCGCCGAATTGGGCAAGACGGTAACAGGAGCGCCCTGCTGGTGAGATTCCGGGCGCGGGCGCGGGCGGCTGTTGGGTTCCCCCAAGCCGCCTGTCCAATCTCAGGGAGCGTCATAGGGATTAGCCCGGGCGCCCTCAGGCAAATCGCGAGTAACGGGGGATCTTTAGGGAAAAGGGGCGACGGCCCGCTGGGAATTAATTCCAGGCGGAGCCGCCGCGCCGTGGCTGTTGGGTTCAGAACAGACCGCGGGGTTAGGTTTGGGTTTTTGTGGGCGCGGAAGCAGGCTGCTGGAAATTCCCGGCCGGTAGAAGTTTTGTCCCGCCCAGCGTGGGCAATTGGAAGTCGCAGTTTCTAAGCTAAAAATTCTTGCAAAATCTCGGCCTCGCTCATGTTCTGGCGTTTCCAAAATATAAATTATTCTGGAAGGGACTCTGGGCCGCTGAGTTCATATCTCGGCCTTTGCATCCTTACATACTTTATTAATGACATTAGCAGTGGAGTCCACTGTCTTAACATCGACTATTTCCAATTTTAATGTACTCGTTTCTGTTTTAGAGTTAATGGTTTCAGTATTTGTTTCTGATTTATAACAACTATATGTTTCTCCTGAGAATTTATCTATCGCGTTACAACATTGCATTACTAAAAAAAAATTTTTTTTTTAGTTTTAATAGGTTTCCTACTTATATTTTCGCATAGCTTTACGGGCTACACTGCTAATCGGGCAGAAAAGGTTCCGCTATATTTTAACAATTTGTAATTATTTTAATTATAGTGTTTATATTATTTCTGCTTTTTAGGCCGCCTGGCGTAAGAGGCGGCCTGCTCCTCACGCTTGTTGATGCTGCTGCTGCTGTCCTAGGCCTTTGGGCTCAGGCGGTGCCGGTGCCGGTCTTCGCACAGGTTGATAAACAGTGTGGGCTGTCCAATGGTCAATCAAAAATATCCAAAAGAATCTTTTTTGTTTTAATAAACAAGCACCTTGTAATTAATCTAAAGGTAGCTTACAAAGTTAAAAAAAAAACCAAAAGTTCGTAAGAATAAAAAACAAAAAATATTTAACGCGACGGTGATTAAGTCATCAGCATAAAGAGTGCGTCAATAAAAAACAAAAAATATTTAACGCGACGGTGATTAAGTCATCAGCAAAAAGAATGCGTGAATAAAAAACAAAAAATATTTAACGCGACGGTGATTAAGTGCCAATTAAAAAAAGAAAGAAAGTTAAAATAACAAGGCAAGGAGCCTGTTGAGAAATTATTAAAGTAAATCGAACCAAAAAGAGTTCAAAAAGTTAAAAAACAAAAAAAATTTAAGACTGGACAAATAAGTAAAAAAAATAAATATATATTTATATAAATCATCTTTAACGAAGCCAAACAATACCAACGGAAATCAGCGGAAGGACGCGAAAGGATGGAAGAAGAGGCCAGCAACAGGAGCAGCATCGTCATCAATCTAGCATCGACATCAACAATCCAGATAAGCGAAAATTACATATAAAATTACCTATACATACATATATATAAATATATAAATATATTATAAAATTATATAGAAAAGCAGATACCTAAATTAAAAAAAAAATATTTCAAAATGATGTCAGACAAAACACTAGATTTGTTAAAGGCACAGTCCGGGATTATTGTGGAAATAAGGCAGTTAGAGGCAAAAGTAGGATTAACAGAACAAGACATAACAAGGTCAGAAGAACTTCAAAAACTTTACAATGCAAATCATACTATCCTCTTGAAGATCGGCGTTGTCGATCATGATTATTTAAATGCCAAGCAATATGATTTAATAATGATGTTGTTGGCTAAAATCAAATTAAGATTTGAAAAAGAGTCTTTAAACAATAAGCCAGCGGTACAGTTTGTGCCCACAGTAAAATTGTCCAAAAACGCAGAAAAACATATTGAGTTGCGAGGCACTTCAAACGCATCCAAAATAGAGCAGAAATTTAGAAGTCAGGTAGGCGAATTAAAAGAATATCTAAATGAGACGACGACTCTCATAGATAATAGACTTTCTTAATATAAGGAAGAACAAAATTGAGTTTTTGTTTAGAAAACTACAAAGCTTAATAGAACAGATTAATACTTATTTCGAAAGTTCGGTATTGGAGGACGAAATATCCGATATGAGTTTGATACGCAAAATATATTAGCTGCTATTAACAATCGACTCAGCAGAGTAAATATGCATGCTGATGTGTCGATGGTAGTAAAGGCGGAGGAATTACCAGCCCTGCCTAAAATCCAGATTCCCACGTTTTTTGGTGATTCCAAAGAATGGGATCTGTTTTATGAGCTATTTACAGAGCTCATCCACACAAGAGAGGATTTAAGTCCCTCTCTAAAATTCAATTATCTAAAGTCAGCATTAAAAGGAGAAGCCAGGAATGTGGTGACTCATTTATTACTAGGCGCCGGAAAAAATTATGAAGCCACTTAGGAGTTTTTGAAAAGAAAAATATTCTCAGAGCATTTAAATAGGCTTATGGATATGCCAAATTTAAATCAGATAAGCAAATTAAAAGATTTATGGACACGATTAATGAATCTACATACATTTTAAAGTTAAAGGCACACATATCCAAAGAGGTCGATGCCGTTTTTGCGCATATTATTGTGACGGTCTGCCGCCCAGTTTCCCAGATAGCTCAGGGACGGCCAGAGTCCGCCAGGTAGTCCGAGTGGTAGCTGTAAGAGATATTCCCCCGATTCCCAGTAAGAACAGTGAAGAGAGTTCGGTGACTTAAGAAGGATTCTCTGTTTATTCAATGCTCGTGGTACAGAGTTGACTATCGGGATCTCGGGTGCGCTGCAGCCTGGTCTCGGTCGTCTGGGCTTCTCGCGTCTGGGTCGTCTTCGTCTCGGTGATCGCGGCTCGCCCTGGACTCGGAAGTCTTCAGAGAGAGGAGCGGGCGGACTCGTAAGTCTTCGGGTTTGCGGTCTCGTAAGTCTTCAGATAGAGAGGGCGGACTCGTAAGTCTTCAGTTTGCGGACTCGTAAGTCTTCAGAGAGAGAGGGCGGACTCGTAAGTCTTCAGAAAGAGAGAGAGAGAGAGAATTCGGCGGGCCGAATTCTATGTCGCGACTCGCAAGTCCTTCGACAATGTATTGGCAACCCAAATCCTCGGATTCTGGTCGCCTATAAAAAGTGATCTATAATTTTCTAAATTTAGTTAATAGAGTGAAAGGAAATTTCACTCTGTAAATAAAATGACAATGAATCCACTTGCCATTGAATATTTTCTCAATCCATTCGCTGCCACTCGTACCACCCTCTGCTCCCCTCTTTCCCATGTCGGCGGCCGTTGGGCAATCCCAGGCGCCGAATTGGGCAAGACGGTAACAGGAGCGCCCTGCTGGTGAGATTCCGGGCGCAGGCGCGGGGCGGCTGTTGGGTTCCCCCAAGCCGCCTGTCCAATCTCAGGGAGCGTCATAGGGATTAGCCCGGGCGCCCTCAGGCAAATCGCGAGTAACGGGGGATCTTTAGGGAAAAGGGGCGACGGCCCGCTGGGAATTAATTCCAGGCGGAGCCGCCGCGCCGTGGCTGTTGGGTTCAGAACAGACCGCGGGGTTAGGTTTGGGTTTTTGTGGGCGCGGGAGCAGGCTGCTGGGCGATCCCGAGCCGGTTCCAGTCTCTAGCGGAGGGTTCAGGCCGCTGGAAATTCCCGGCCGGTAGAAGTTTTGTCCCGCCCAGCGTGGGCAATTGGAAGTCGCAGTTTCTAAGCTAAAAATTCTTGCAAAATCTCGGCCTCGCTCATGTTCTGGCGTTTCCAAAATATAAATTATTCTGGAAGGGACTCTGGGCCGCTGAGTTCATATCTCGGCCTGTGCATCCTTACATACTTTATTAATGACATTAGCAGTGGAGTCCACTGTCTTAACATCGACTACTTCCAATTTTAATGTACTCGTTTCTGTTTTAGAGTTAATGGTTTCAGTATTTGTTTCTGTTTTATAACAACTATATGTTTCTCCTGAGAATTACTTAAAAAAATTTTTTTTTTAGTTTTAACAGGTTTCCTACTTATATTTTCGAATAGCTTTACGGGCTACACTGCTAATCGGGCAGAAAAGGTTCCGCTATATTTTAACAATTTGTAATTATTTTAATTATAGTGTTTGTATTATTTCTGCTTTTTTCATTCTTGTCGCCTGCCTCCTTCGATGGCGTAAGAGGCGGCCTGCTCCTCACGCTTGTTGATGCTGCTGCTGCTATCCTAGGCCTTTGGGCTCAGGCGGTGCCGGTGCCGGTCTTCGCACAGGTTGATAAACAGTGTGGGCTGTCCAATGGTCAATCAAAAAGATACAAAAGAATCTTTTTTGTTTTAATAAACAAGCACCTTGTAATTAATCTAAAGGTAGCTTACAAAGTTTAAAAAAAAAACCAAAAGTTCGTAAGAATAAAAAACAAAAAATATTTAACGCGACGGTGATTAAGTCATCAGCATAAAGAGTGCGTGAATAAGAAACAAAAAATATTTAACGCGACGGGGATTAAGTCATCAGCAAAGAGAATGCGTGAATAAAAAACAAAAAATATTTAACGCGACGGTGATTAAGTGCCAATTAAAAAAAAGAAAGACAGTTAAAATAACAAGGCAAGGAGCCTGTTGAGAAATTATTAAAGTAAATCGAACCAAAAAGAGTTCAAAAAGTTAAAAAACAAAAAAAATTTAAGACTGGACAAATAAGTAAAAAAATAAATATATATTTATATAAATCATCTTTAACGAAGCCAAACAATACCAACGGAAATCAGCGGAAGGACGCGAAAGGTAGGAAGAAGAGGCCAGCAACAGGAGCAGCATCGTCATCAATCTAGCATCGACATCAACAATCCAGATAAGCGAAAATTACATATAAAATTACCTATACATACATATATATAAATATATAAATATATTATAAAATTATATAGAAAAACAGATACCTAAATTTAAAAAAAATATATTTCAAAATTATGTCAGACAAAACACTAGATTTGTTAAAGGCACAGTCCGGGATTATTGTGGAAATAAGGCAGTTAGAGGCAAAAGTAGGATTAACAGAACAAGACATAACAAGGTCAGAAGAACTTCAAAAACTTTACAATGCAAATCATACTATCCTCTTGAAGATCGGCGTTGTCGATCATGATTATTTAAATGCCAAGCAATATGATTTAATAATGATGTTGTTGGCTAAAATCAAATTAAGATTTGAAAAAGAGTCTTTAAACAATAAGCCAGCGGTACAGTTTGTGCCCACAGTAAAATTGTCCAAAAACGCAGAAAAACATATTGAGTTGCCAGGCACTTCAAACGCATCCAAAATAGAGCAGAAATTTAGAAGTCAGGTAGGCGAATTAAAAGAATATCTAAATGAGACGACGACTCTCATAGATAATAGACTTTCTTAATATAAGGAAGAACAAAATTGAGTTTTTGTTTAGAAAACTACAAAGCTTAATAGAACAGATTAATACTTATTTCGAAAGTTCGGTATTGGAGGACGAAATATCCGATATGAGTTTGATACGCAAAATATATTAGCTGCTATTAACAATCGACTCAGCAGAGTAAATATGCATGCTGATGTGTCGATGGTAGTAAAGGCGGAGGAATTACCAGCCCTGCCTAAAATCCAGATTCCCACGTTTTTTTGTGATTCCAAAGAATGGGATCTGTTTTATGAGCTATTTACAGAGCTCATCCACACAAGAGAGGATTTAAGTCCCTCTCTAAAATTCAATTATCTAAAGTCAGCATTAAAAGGAGAAGCCAGGAATGTGGTGACTCATTTATTACTAGGCGCCGGAAAAAATTATGAAGCCACTTAGGAGTTTTTGAAAAGAAAAATATTCTCAGAGCATTTAAATAGGCTTATGGATATGCCAAATTTAAATCAGATAAGCAAATTAAAAGATTTATTGACACGATTAATGAATCTACATACATTTTAAAGTTAAAGGCACACATATCCAAAGAGGTCGATGCCGTTTTTGCGCATATTATTGTGACGGTCTGCCGCCCAGTTTCCCAGATAGCTCAGGGACGGCCAGAGTCCGCCAGGTAGTCCGAGTGGTAGCTGTAAGAGATATTCCCCCGATTCCCAGTAAGAACAGTGAAGAGAGTTCGGTGACTTAAGAAGGATTCTCTGTTTATTCAATGCTCGTGGTACAGAGTTGACTATCGAGATCTCGGGTGCGCTGCAGCCTGGTCTCGGTCGTCTGGGCTTCTCGCGTCTGGGTCGTCTTCGTCTCGGTGATCGCGGCTCGCCCTGGACTCGGAAGTCTTCAGAGAGAGGAGCGGGCGGACTCGTAAGTCTTCGGGTTTGCGGTCTCGTAAGTCTTCAGATAGAGAGGGCGGACTCGTAAGTCTTCAGAGAGAGAGGGCGGACTCGTAAGTCTTCAGTTTGCGGACTCGTAAGTCTTCAGAGAGAGAGGGCGGACTCGTAAGTCTTCAGAAAGAGAGAGAGAGAGAGAATTCGGCGGGCCGAATTCTATGTCGCGACTCGCAAGTCCTTCGACAATGTATTGGCAACCCAAATCCTCGGATTCTGGTCGCCTACAAAAAGTGATCTATAATTTTCTAAATTTAGTTAATAGAGTGAAAGGAAATTTCACTCTGTAAATAAAATGACAATGAATCCACTTGCCATTGAATATTTTCTCAATCCATTCGCTGCCACTCGTACCACCCTCTGCTCCCCTCTTTCCCATGTCGGCGGCCGTTGGGCAATCCCAGGCGCCGAATTGGGCAAGACGGTAACAGGAGCGCCCTGCTGGTGAGATTCCGGGCGCAGGCGCGGGGCGGCTGTTGGGTTCCCCCAAGCCGCCTGTCCAATCTCAGGGAGCGTCATAGGGATTAGCCCGGGCGCCCTCAGGCAAATCGCGAGTAACGGGGGATCTTTAGGGAAAAGGGGCGACGGCCCGCTGGGAATTAATTCCAGGCGGAGCCGCCGCGCCGTGGCTGTTGGGTTCAGAACAGACCGCGGGGTTAGGTTTGGGTTTTTGTGGGCGCGGGAGCAGGCTGCTGGGCGATCCCGAGCCGGTTCCAGTCTCTAGCGGAGGGTTCAGGCCGCTGGAAATTCCCGGCCGGTAGAAGTTTTGTCCCGCCCAGCGTGGGCAATTGGAAGTCGCAGTTTCTAAGCTAAAAATTCTTGCAAAATCTCGGCCTCGCTCATGTTCTGGCGTTTCCAAAATATAAATTATTCTGGAAGGGACTCTGGGCCGCTGAGTTCATATCTCGGCCTGTGCATCCTTACATACTTTATTAATGACATTAGCAGTGGAGTCCACTGTCTTAACATCGACTACTTCCAATTTTAATGTACTCGTTTCTGTTTTAGAGTTAATGGTTTCAGTATTTGTTTCTGATTTATAACAACTATATGTTTCTCCTGAGAATTTATCTATCGCGTTACAACATTGCATTACTTAAAAAAATTTTTTTTTAGTTTCAACAGGTTTCCTACTTATATTTTCGCATAGCTTTACGGGCTACACTGCTAATCGGGCAGAAAAGGTTCCGCTATATTTTAACAATTTGTAATTATTTTAATTATAGTGTTTATATTATTTCTGCTTTTTAGGCCGCCTGGCGTAAGAGGCGGCCTGCTCCTCACGCTTGTTGATGCTGCTGCTGCTGTCCTAGGCCTTTGGGCTCAGGCGGTGCCGGTGCCGGTCTTCGCACAGGTTGATAAACAGTGTGGGCTGTCCAATGGTCAATCAAAAATATCCAAAAGAATCTTTTTTGTTTTAATAAACAAGCACCTTGTAATTAATCTAAAGGTAGCTTACAAAGTTAAAAAAAAAAACCAAAAGTTCGTAAGAATAAAAAACAAAAAATATTTAACGCGACGGTGATTAAGTGCCAATTAAAAAAAAAGAAAGAAAGTTAAAATAACAAGGCAAGGAGCCTGTTGAGAAATTATTAAAGTAAATCGAACCAAGAAGAGTTCAAAAAGTTAAAAAACAAAAAAAATTTAAGACTGGACAAATAAGTAAAAAAAATAAATATATATTTATATAAATCATCTTTAACGAAGCCAAACAATACCAACGGAAATCAGCGGAAGGACGCGAAAGGATGGAAGAAGAGGCCAGCAACAGGAGCAGCATCGTCATCAATCTAGCATCGACATCAACAATCCAGATAAGCGAAAATTACATATAAAATTACCTATACATACATATATATAAATATATAAATATATTATAAAATTATATAGAAAAACAGATACCTAAATTAAAAAAAAATATTTCAAAATGATGTCAGACAAAACACTAGATTTGTTAAAGGCACAGTCCGGGATTATTGTGGAAATAAGGCAGTTAGAGGCAAAAGTAGGATTAACAGAACAAGACATAACAAGGTCAGAAGAACTTCAAAAACTTTACAATGCAAATCATACTATCCTCTTGAAGATCGGCGTTGTCGATCATGATTATTTAAATGCCAAGCAATATGATTTAATAATGATGTTGTTGGCTAAAATCAAATTAAGATTTGAAAAAGAGTCTTTAAACAATAAGCCAGCGGTACAGTTTGTGCCCACAGTAAAATTGTCCAAAAACGCAGAAAAACATATTGAGTTGCCACTTCAAACGCATCCAAAATAGAGCAGAAATTTAGAAGTCAGGTAGGCGAATTAAAAGAATATCTAAATGAGACGACGACTCTCATAGATAATAGACTTTCTTAATATAAGGAAGAACAAAATTGAGTTTTTGTTTAGAAAACTACAAAGCTTAATAGAACAGATTAATACTTATTTCGAAAGTTCGGTATTGGAGGACGAAATATCCGATATGAGTTTGATACGCAAAATATATTAGCTGCTATTAACAATCGACTCAGCAGAGTAAATATGCATGCTGATGTGTCGATGGTAGTAAAGGCGGAGGAATTACCAGCCCTGCCTAAAATCCAGATTCCCACGTTTTTTGGTGATTCCAAAGAATGGGATCTGTTTTATGAGCTATTTACAGAGCTCATCCACACAAGAGAGGATTTAAGTCCCTCTCTAAAATTCAATTATCTAAAGTCAGCATTAAAAGGAGAAGCCAGGAATGTGGTGACTCATTTATTACTAGGCGCCGGAGAAAATTATGAAGCCACTTAGGAGTTTTTGAAAAGAAAAATATTCTCATAGCATTTAAATAGGCTTATGGATATGCCAAATTTGAATTTGGAATCAGATAAGCAAATTAAAAGATTGATTGACACGATTAATAAATCTACAAATTAATATATTACTCCCGCGAAGTCCACTCGGCGAGTATTAGACTTCTTTAAGGTTTAAAGTGTCTAACGACAATAGTCGGAGTTATTCTGCGAACGAGCTTGTCCTCTTTATTCGGTCTCTAGAATGGAACTGAATACAGAGAATATTCTTAAGGCTAACATAAGCTCACAGCGGCCACGCAAATATGCTGTGTTTGCCGTCTGTGCACGAGCGTCCGGCCAATTGCTTGGTCGGCAGTTTGGCCGGCGCGACAAAGTTAACGTAACTATGGTCAACGACTCTGGTCTTGCTGACCACAGTTAACTACTCCCCCCTCTAAGTCAAGGCCGCCCCCGGCCGTTCGTAATTCGGCGATCACTTCTCCTATTTGGATCGCAGATCTTTTTGCCCCAGTAAGACGGAGGTACGCAAGGCCGATGCAGATGAGTGCGCAGCATATTGCTCCTGCAATAATTACTGCGAGATGCGTCTGGTGGTCGTCGATTTCTTCTCTGAACTCCTTGATGAACTCCAAATTTCTTTCACTCAGGCGATGAAGATAAGGGAGGCTGAGGACATCCTGGCTGGCGGTGATGTTCAACAGAGGGAAGCTGGCTGCCCCTGGAGCTCTCTTCTGAGTGTTAGCATGATTGCTGAAAAGGGTGTCGTTTATCGTGGCTTGTTTCTCAAAGGTGACGAGATGTGTGCCATGTATCCAGACTTCCGTCCCGTTGTCCACTCGGACTTTGGCTGCTCGGTTGTTGATAATTACGATCCCTTCGTCCACATAAGTTATTGGTTGAAGATCGCTGTCTTGTATTCGGCAGTGCGCCAGCCCACCTGTATGCAGTTCTTTAGCGCATGAACTCTCTGTTGCCAAGCGGCAGAACGTGGCTCCTGGTGATACGGAGCAGTTCTTAATGGCGTGGATTTCTCCATTGCATTCCGCGATGACGTTATCTTTTATCTGCAAAATCGTCTCACCATGGGCGACCGGGAAAATTGTTATTTTCTTACAGGCTAGTTTAATTTTAGGAAATTTTATAATGAAATGTAACATGTTAGCGGACTGCAGAATCTTTACGGACGAGACAGACAAAAGATCCCCAATGGGTGTGTTGGTGGGTTCCTCTAGCCAAACTGATTTTAAGTCTTCGTGATCTAAAATATTCGGACTAACAATATTAATTTTAGCAAGGGTTATGGCAAGCATCAAATTCTGTAATTCTGTCATTAACATTCTGTTTCTAGCAAGTAGTGTCTCATATAAATGTCCAGTATCTATCTGTGAGTTTTTGGCTGATCTCAAAATTAAATTGACGGTAGAGGTTAGTTGATTGATTTGATTTTGAATTTTAGTATTGATTTGGATTTGTCTATTGCTCGACTCAACTAACTTCATTTCAGTGAATCTGATTTTTTCTAAGTCACCGGCATCCGGTGTCCCTGCTACGACCTTTAGCATTGATCCTAAGAAGTCCAAACTCCTAGCTACTCTGTGATGAACGCCCAAGGACTCTAACAAATCTTGGAGGTGAGCGGTATCCACGCTTAGAAGCTTCTTCATGTGGGATAGCGGAAACATGTCGATCATGCTGCTCGTCTCCTCTATCACGCGCGCATATTCTCAGAGGTTCGCTGTGTGTGTGACGAATGCGAACTCTTCCCATACTAGGACTTCACCACCAACGATGGGAATGTACTTGGTCTGCGAATAATCAGTAATGTGAGCCGACGCCAAGGATATGAATAGGCAAAGTATGGGTCCGAACCTGTGGGATTAAACTTTAGCTATTTTTTTGCTCATAAAGAGGTTTCCACCACCACCGAAATAAACTTAAAACAAACTATTCCCCCGATTCCCAGTAAGAACAGTGAAGAGAGTTCGGTGACTTAAGAAGGATTCTCTGTTTATTCAATGCTCGTGGTACAGAGTTGACTATCGAGATCTCGGGTGCGCTGCAGCCTGGTCTCGGTCGTCTGGGCTTCTCGCGTCTGGGTCGTCTTCGTCTCGGTGATCGCGGCTCGCCCTGGACTCGGAAGTCTTCAGAGAGAGGAGCGGGCGGACTCGTAAGTCTTCGGGTTTGCGGTCTCGTAAGTCTTCAGATAGAGAGGGCGGACTCGTAAGTCTTCAGAGAGAGAGGGCGGACTCGTAAGTCTTCAGTTTGCGGACTCGTAAGTCTTCAGAGAGAGAGGGCGGACTCGTAAGTCTTCAGAAAGAGAGAGAGAGAGAGAATTCGGCGGGCCGAATTCTATGTCGCGACTCGCAAGTCCTTCGACAATGTATTGGCAACCCAAATCCTCGGATTCTGGTCGCCTACAAAAAGTGATCTATAATTTTCTAAATTTAGTTAATAGAGTGAAAGGAAATTTCACTCTGTAAATAAAATGACAATGAATCCACTTGCCATTGAATATTTTCTCAATCCATTCGCTGCCACTCGTACCACCCTCTGCTCCCCTCTTTCCCATGTCGGCGGCCGTTGGGCAATCCCAGGCGCCGAATTGGGCAAGACGGTAACAGGAGCGCCCTGCTGGTGAGATTCCGGGCGCAGGCGCGGGGCGGCTGTTGGGTTCCCCCAAGCCGCCTGTCCAATCTCAGGGAGCGTCATAGGGATTAGCCCGGGCGCCCTCAGGCAAATCGCGAGTAACGGGGGATCTTTAGGGAAAAGGGGCGACGGCCCGCTGGGAATTAATTCCAGGCGGAGCCGCCGCGCCGTGGCTGTTGGGTTCAGAACAGACCGCGGGGTTAGGTTTGGGTTTTTGTGGGCGCGGGAGCAGGCTGCTGGGCGATCCCGAGCCGGTTCCAGTCTCTAGCGGACGGTTCAGGCCGCTGGAAATTCCCGGCCGGTAGAAGTTTTGTCCCGCCCAGCGTGGGCAATTGGAAGTCGCAGTTTCTAAGCTAAAAATTCTTGCAAAATCTCGGCCTCGCTCATGTTCTGGCGTTTCCAAAATATAAATTATTCTGGAAGGGACTCTGGGCCGCTGAGTTCATATCTCGGCCTGTGCATCCTTACATACTTTATTAATGACATTAGCAGTGGAGTCCACTGTCTTAACATCGACTACTTCCAATTTTAATGTACTCGTTTCTGTTTTAGAGTTAATGGTTTCAGTATTTGTTTCTGATTTATAACAACTATATGTTTCTCCTGAGAATTTATCTATCGCGTTACAACATTGCATTACTTAAAAAAATTTTTTTTTAGTTTCAACAGGTTTCCTACTTATATTTTCGCATAGCTTTACGGGCTACACTGCTAATCGGGCAGAAAAGGTTCCGCTATATTTTAACAATTTGTAATTATTTTAATTATAGTGTTTATATTATTTCTGCTTTTTAGGCCGCCTGGCGTAAGAGGCGGCCTGCTCCTCACGCTTGTTGATGCTGCTGCTGCTGTCCTAGGCCTTTGGGCTCAGGCGGTGCCGGTGCCGGTCTTCGCACAGGTTGATAAACAGTGTGGGCTGTCCAATGGTCAATCAAAAATATCCAAAAGAATCTTTTTTGTTTTAATAAACAAGCACCTTGTAATTAATCTAAAGGTAGCTTACAAAGTTAAAAAAAAAACCAAAAGTTCGTAAGAATAAAAAACAAAAAATATTTAACGCGACGGTGATTAAGTGCCAATTAAAAAAAAAGAAAGAAAGTTAAAATAACAAGGCAAGGAGCCTGTTGAGAAATTATTAAAGTAAATCGAACCAAGAAGAGTTCAAAAAGTTAAAAAACAAAAAAAATTTAAGACTGGACAAATAAGTAAAAAAAATAAATATATATTTATATAAATCATCTTTAACGAAGCCAAACAATACCAACGGAAATCAGCGGAAGGACGCGAAAGGATGGAAGAAGAGGCCAGCAACAGGAGCAGCATCGTCATCAATCTAGCATCGACATCAACAATCCAGATAAGCGAAAATTACATATAAAATTACCTATACATACATATATATAAATATATAAATATATTATAAAATTATATAGAAAAACAGATACCTAAATTAAAAAAAAATATTTCAAAATGATGTCAGACAAAACACTAGATTTGTTAAAGGCACAGTCCGGGATTATTGTGGAAATAAGGCAGTTAGAGGCAAAAGTAGGATTAACAGAACAAGACATAACAAGGTCAGAAGAACTTCAAAAACTTTACAATGCAAATCATACTATCCTCTTGAAGATCGGCGTTGTCGATCATGATTATTTAAATGCCAAGCAATATGATTTAATAATGATGTTGTTGGCTAAAATCAAATTAAGATTTGAAAAAGAGTCTTTAAACAATAAGCCAGCGGTACAGTTTGTGCCCACAGTAAAATTGTCCAAAAACGCAGAAAAACATATTGAGTTGCCACTTCAAACGCATCCAAAATAGAGCAGAAATTTAGAAGTCAGGTAGGCGAATTAAAAGAATATCTAAATGAGACGACGACTCTCATAGATAATAGACTTTCTTAATATAAGGAAGAACAAAATTGAGTTTTTGTTTAGAAAACTACAAAGCTTAATAGAACAGATTAATACTTATTTCGAAAGTTCGGTATTGGAGGACGAAATATCCGATATGAGTTTGATACGCAAAATATATTAGCTGCTATTAACAATCGACTCAGCAGAGTAAATATGCATGCTGATGTGTCGATGGTAGTAAAGGCGGAGGAATTACCAGCCCTGCCTAAAATCCAGATTCCCACGTTTTTTGGTGATTCCAAAGAATGGGATCTGTTTTATGAGCTATTTACAGAGCTCATCCACACAAGAGAGGATTTAAGTCCCTCTCTAAAATTCAATTATCTAAAGTCAGCATTAAAAGGAGAAGCCAGGAATGTGGTGACTCATTTATTACTAGGCGCCGGAGAAAATTATGAAGCCACTTAGGAGTTTTTGAAAAGAAAAATATTCTCATAGCATTTAAATAGGCTTATGGATATGCCAAATTTGAATTTGGAATCAGATAAGCAAATTAAAAGATTGATTGACACGATTAATAAATCTACAAATTAATATATTACTCCCGCGAAGTCCACTCGGCGAGTATTAGACTTCTTTAAGGTTTAAAGTGTCTAACGACAATAGTCGGAGTTATTCTGCGAACGAGCTTGTCCTCTTTATTCGGTCTCTAGAATGGAACTGAATACAGAGAATATTCTTAAGGCTAACATAAGCTCACAGCGGCCACGCAAATATGCTGTGTTTGCCGTCTGTGCACGAGCGTCCGGCCAATTGCTTGGTCGGCAGTTTGGCCGGCGCGACAAAGTTAACGTAACTATGGTCAACGACTCTGGTCTTGCTGACCACAGTTAACTACTCCCCCCTCTAAGTCAAGGCCGCCCCCGGCCGTTCGTAATTCGGCGATCACTTCTCCTATTTGGATCGCAGATCTTTTTGCCCCAGTAAGACGGAGGTACGCAAGGCCGATGCAGATGAGTGCGCAGCATATTGCTCCTGCAATAATTACTGCGAGATGCGTCTGGTGGTCGTCGATTTCTTCTCTGAACTCCTTGATGAACTCCAAATTTCTTTCACTCAGGCGATGAAGATAAGGGAGGCTGAGGACATCCTGGCTGGCGGTGATGTTCAACAGAGGGAAGCTGGCTGCCCCTGGAGCTCTCTTCTGAGTGTTAGCATGATTGCTGAAAAGGGTGTCGTTTATCGTGGCTTGTTTCTCAAAGGTGACGAGATGTGTGCCATGTATCCAGACTTCCGTCCCGTTGTCCACTCGGACTTTGGCTGCTCGGTTGTTGATAATTACGATCCCTTCGTCCACATAAGTTATTGGTTGAAGATCGCTGTCTTGTATTCGGCAGTGCGCCAGCCCACCTGTATGCAGTTCTTTAGCGCATGAACTCTCTGTTGCCAAGCGGCAGAACGTGGCTCCTGGTGATACGGAGCAGTTCTTAATGGCGTGGATTTCTCCATTGCATTCCGCGATGACGTTATCTTTTATCTGCAAAATCGTCTCACCATGGGCGACCGGGAAAATTGTTATTTTCTTACAGGCTAGTTTAATTTTAGGAAATTTTATAATGAAATGTAACATGTTAGCGGACTGCAGAATCTTTACGGACGAGACAGACAAAAGATCCCCAATGGGTGTGTTGGTGGGTTCCTCTAGCCAAACTGATTTTAAGTCTTCGTGATCTAAAATATTCGGACTAACAATATTAATTTTAGCAAGGGTTATGGCAAGCATCAAATTCTGTAATTCTGTCATTAACATTCTGTTTCTAGCAAGTAGTGTCTCATATAAATGTCCAGTATCTATCTGTGAGTTTTTGGCTGATCTCAAAATTAAATTGACGGTAGAGGTTAGTTGATTGATTTGATTTTGAATTTTAGTATTGATTTGGATTTGTCTATTGCTCGACTCAACTAACTTCATTTCAGTGAATCTGATTTTTTCTAAGTCACCGGCATCCGGTGTCCCTGCTACGACCTTTAGCATTGATCCTAAGAAGTCCAAACTCCTAGCTACTCTGTGATGAACGCCCAAGGACTCTAACAAATCTTGGAGGTGAGCGGTATCCACGCTTAGAAGCTTCTTCATGTGGGATAGCGGAAACATGTCGATCATGCTGCTCGTCTCCTCTATCACGCGCGCATATTCTCAGAGGTTCGCTGTGTGTGTGACGAATGCGAACTCTTCCCATACTAGGACTTCACCACCAACGATGGGAATGTACTTGGTCTGCGAATAATCAGTAATGTGAGCCGACGCCAAGGATATGAATAGGCAAAGTATGGGTCCGAACCTGTGGGATTAAACTTTAGCTATTTTTTTGCTCATAAAGAGGTTTCCACCACCACCGAAATAAACTTAACACAAACTATGCCAATGGCTATGAACCTTATAATTATGGTAGTAATGAATAATGCCAAGTGGCTTAAAAGTGTGATAAAAGAGGTGTAATGAAAAATGGATTAAAAAAGTAAAGGACATTGTTTGATTTTATCATCTAAGATTGTCCTTGTGGACCATCCTCCCCTTAATGAGGACCGTGGTCCCCAGGTCCGCTTCTACAGCTCTTTCCTCACATAAGGGTGTGAGTTTATTCCCTAGCCTTCTGTTGGATTTTACCAATACTTTTTCACCAACGTCGAAGACCCTATTCTGACGAGACGCATTTTCCCTATTTCTGAGCTTTTCTTGTGCTTTTTTTAATCTATCTTGTACTTCATACTGCGGACTGTCCGTTTGAGTCTGAAGCACATCAGCTGGTCTCTTGTCGATGATCGAGTGAATAGACTTGTTATACCTGGCAGTGGCCAGTAAAATAAGCTCAACAGTGTCGCTGATGCCTTTGTCGATCTTAAGGCACCTGGCTAGTTCTGCCAGAGTGTTGTGGAAGCGTTCCACCTGGCCGTTCGATACACTGTGTAAGGGTGGTGCATTTGCGATATTAACTCCAAAGTGGTTAGTCAACATGGCTGAGATTGTATGTGAATTCAATGACGGTTCATTGTCACAATAGATCGTCTTGGCCTTTGGGAAATAATTCATTAACTGTAACAGTGCAGGCTTGAGGTCTTCAATCGTTCTAGAGGGGATAGGCTGCACGACTGCGAACTTTGAGAACTTATCGATGCATGTTAGAAAGTATTTTCTGTCCGTTGAGAAAATATCAATGTGTAACATCTCCCCTACACAGGAAGGGATCGGTGACTCGCCGATTTCCTGTTTCTTAGGATGCCTATCATATTTGGCCCTCGCGCAGGTTTTGCAGTTTTGAACGATTTCATTGGCTAGTTTAGCCATTTTGGGAAAATAATACTCGGAGAGTACTTGTTTGACGTTTTCCTGTGCCGATCTGTGTGCCCTATTATGTTCGGCAGTCATGATTTCGCGCCTCTCCGTGGCTGCGAAAATATTCGTTACACGTTACAGTGCCAGAATTTGGTGGCTGGGAATTGCCGGACCAAATCATCCTGTATCATTGCTAGCGTGTGCAGATCGCAATGAATGGCGTTTACGCCTTTGGCAACAATAATGTCTGCGAGCTCATCCAGTAATGACTCTTTGCAGGAAAAGTTGACCGCGTGTCGTCTCTTGTTTCCGAAGAGTACGAAGCTGCGTTTTAATGGAAAGCGGGCCTCTTCTAGAGTAATCTGATTTTGAAAACAGTTCAAGGGCGTATCCGTTGTTTCGATTGTGTGGGTCAGGGAGAGTTCACTGTGTATAGTGGCAGCGCACGACTCAGCCTCTTGTTCCCTTATCACATTTAGTTGCTGCCGAGAAAGCGCATCGGCAACAAGATTTTCTTTACCAGGCTTGTAGTGAATACGCGCACCAGACTCGTCGATGCGAGCTTTCCACCTTTTGATTTTTGCATTCGGATTGGATTCCGATACTGCAAAGGTTAATGGCTGGTGATCGGTAAAGATATTTATATCTTTAACGGCGTATAAGTAGTGCCGAAGCTTGGCCAAGGCCCATACAATGGCCAATAACTCCCTCTCATTGGTGGCATAATTGATTTCTCTGTCTTTTAATGTCCTCGAAATCATTGTTATGGGGCGTCATTCTTGAGATAGGACTGCGCCGATACCATAGGCCGAGGCGTCCGTCGTTAGATCAAACGCCTTTTTGTAATCTGGGTATCTCAGCATCACGTCTTAGGATGCCAAGATGTTTCGCAATTTCTGGAAGGCTTGTTGCTGTGTTTCAGAGAATTGTACCGGAATGTTTCGTGACAACACTTCCGTTTTCGCCCTTTAAGATGTCTGAGATGGGTCTTGCGATTGCTGCGAAGTCCTTTATGAAACATCTATAATAGCTTGCCAGGCCGAGCAACGATCTGACTTCAAACACGGATTTGGGTTCCGGGAAGTCTTGGATGGCTTTGACCTTCTCTGGGTCGGTTGTTGCACCGCTACTGGTGACTATGAATCCCAGAAAATGTACGCTCTTTTTAAAGAAGCGCGATTTTTCTACTGAGACCCTCATGTTGGCTTCGTAAAGACTTTTTAGTACCCAATCTACATGTGTGACGTGGGATTCTTCGCTTTCTGAATAAATAATCACATCATCCACATATACGTAACAAAATTTGCCGATTTGCTGGCGCAAAATGTCATCAATGGTTCTCTGAAATATGCTTGCTGCATTTTTCAGGCCAAAAGGGAGTCTCCGAAATTCATACTTCCCTCCGTTTACTGAAAAGGAAGTTTTTTCCCGATCACGCTCCGCAAGCATGATCTGGTGGTAGCCCGATTTAAGGTCCAGTGTCGTGAAATATCTGGCCTTGCCCAAATTCCCCAATATCATAGAGATATTTGGCATGGGGTATTTGTCAGACACCGTTCTTTCATTAAGTTTGCGAAAGTCAATTACTAGTCGCATGTTCTTGTTACCTTTTTCATCAGTGCCCTTCTTGTCTACTATCCATATTGGATTGTTGTACGGAGACACTGATTTTTGAATTATGCCATTGTTTAAAAGATTTTGAATTTCTTTATTAACAAAATCAGCCGCCCCCATGGTGTACGGGTACAGTTTGGCATAAATAGGCTCTTCATTCTCTGTTCTTATGGTGGCTTCAACTGAGGTGTTATATGGCAGAGCCTGGTTAGGGTCCGCAAAAGCCTTTTTTCTGCTCTTTAACATTTTCATGAAGGGGTCTCTAATGAAAGGGGGTGCACTAGAGCAATCTACGTTAGTAAAGTTGACATCAGCGCAGGTGTGGAAGGAAAGTTTTTCGACTTCCGTACCCCATTTGAGAATCCCAGTTTCTAAGCAAAGGGATGCTCCGGCCTGTTTTAACAGGTCGAAACCGATTATCCCGTCGAACGATGCTAGGTCCGGTAGAACAAAGAATGTGGCCGTAATGCTAAATATTGAGACGAGGCATTTCTCCGCTATATGAGATGTGCCATGGATTGATTGGATGCTAAAAGGGGCTTCTACTGTACGGACGCCTTTTAGCCCCTTGAAAGGCTTAATAAAGCTTTTAGAGGCGCCCGTGTCTACCAGGAATTTTTTAACGTTCCCCGCTACTCTCCGTCTGAGGTAGGGTAGCAGGGAGTTTGATCTAAAAAATTTATCGCATCTGAATCGTATTCCTCAATGGCATCTTCGATTTTCGATGCTGCACTGGAGGCTACGCTGGCATAATTTTTTCCTGCCTGTTCTCTACCCTGTGAGATGTGGTTCACCCTTTGCTTCTTTTGTATGTTCGTTCGGTCAGACGTAGCTGGCCTCCTATTCTGGTAAGCTGGGGCTGGGGAATGCTGTAACATTTTAGAAAAGGATGGGTCAACATCCATAGGTTCTTGTTGGGGCTTATTATTGCGTGGTTCGAAATGAACCTGCGCCTTGTGTTGCCTACTAAAGTGCGGGTTTTTGTTGGTGCCAGATTGTTGGCCTGGATGAGAGGGGATCTTGTCCTGCTGACTTTCTGGGTTCTTGTGAGCTGGCCTACGATCCTTGTCCTCTTGACTTCTTGCAAACTTTGTTGCGAAGATGTACCTCTCATCATTGGATTCGACTTCTTGTGCCAAGGCGAGAGCCGTCGGCATGTCTTTGGGCTTTGCTGAAAAAAGCACATCTGTAAGGCTGCGTTTGAGCCCGGAGATGAACACTCGCAAAGCATCCTCGCGGAATTTGTCGCACAATACTTTGGCCATGGCTGCGTCGTAAGACATGTTGACCTTGTTTGTTAATAAGGTGAGCTTTTTCTCGACCTCATAATAGTATTGCAACAAGGTCAGGCCACCCTGTCTTAGGGTGCCCAACTCTTGCTCGATGACATGCATCGGTCGCTTGTCACTGTACGTGAAGTCCAAGCGACTTATAATCGCGTCGAAGTTCAGCACAGTGCCAAACGAAGATAGCACGGCATCAGCGGGACCCCTAACCTTACTCCTAATGATAATGACCGCTTGGTAGTGTCGGGAGCTGCCTGAAAATGTGATAGGCGGCTACAGCTGCTTGTCGCCAAGATACGTAAGACTCTTGCGTCCCCGCAAATTCTGGCAGACATTTAACGGCATCTAAAGGCTCGTTGCATTGTATTGTATCGTGTATTTCTATAGCTGCATATGTTTTTATTTGAGTGGTCGGGGCTGGTTCTGACGCAGTGCTTACTGCCGCTACTTGCTCGGCCAACTCCTCAATTTGCTGCCTAAGTGCTTGCTCTGTGAGCTGGTTTTGTTCGGCCTGTTCTGCAAGGGCATTGCTGATGGCGGCCTGAATAACTGTTCGGAGCTGTTCGGGATCCATGTTTGTAGGGGGGGCTGGGGGGCTGGAACCTACGGGTGAAATTTGACCTTGTTCTTCACTCTCAGACCCCGAGTCACTTGAGTATTGCCTATTTTCCCTATATTGGAGGAACGGGGAGCTCATGTGAAGCTATAAAGAATTTTACCAATAAAGAATCCTAAATCGCTGAAAGAAAGATTCATGTCTTTGTCTTATTTATTATCTCTTTTATATTGAAGGCATAGATCGCCCACGGGCAATAAAAACAAAACAATTTTTACATTAACTACACAGTGAGAAAAAAAGGTCACTAAAGTATTAAGCGAAATATCGATGCGCCGTTGCACAGAAAAAAATTATAGGCCAAAAATAAATTTCATTACTCACTATAACTAATGTGTTTATTTTTTATTTCTTTGTTAATTAAATCCTGTTAATTAAAAAAAGATCTTGCAGGGAAAATTATGTGCAATATTGATATATTTTTTAAATTTTTAATATTGGGGGTTGGGTAAATTTCCTTCACCGGACACAATAAAAAATAAACCAACTGTGGCCATCAATTTAAATACTGAGACTTTTCGAAAACCCACTACACAATTTATTGGGACAGAATTTAATGCTTGTGTTTTTTGTTTTGCACCAATCCGAATTTATTATTTTTTTTTAAGACGTAAAAGGTTTGGCGGAAGGGCCCACTTACATTTTCTGTGAAGTGTGTGTGTTGATTTTGGCTGCGTTTTTCCCACGCCGCCGTCACTTTCATTTAATGTTTCTTCGTCCGGTAGGGTAACTAAATACCACTAGTTGGGCGCCAATTAATATATTACTCCCGCGAAGTCCACTCGGCGAGTATTAGACTTCTTTGAGGTTCCCGCGCAGCCGTCACTGTGTGGGTAGCCGGCTGGCTATTATCATCTATTGGTGAGATAGGATGATTACGGTGGAAGGGTGAATGCCCTTCGTAACCTGCTGGCCTAGAGACTCAGTCAAGTTTGGTAATAATAAAGTGTCTAACGACAATAGTCGGAGTTATTCTGCGAACGAGCTTGTGCTCTTTATTCGGTCTCTAGAATGGAACTGAATACAGAGAATATTCTTAAGGCTAACATAAGCTCACAGCGGCCACGCAAATATGCTGTGTTTGCCGTCTGTGCACGAGCGTCCGGCCAATTGCTTGGTCGGCAGTTTGGCCGGCGCGACAAAGTTAACGTAACTATGGTCAACGACTCTGGTCTTGCTGACCACAGATAACTTACATACATTATAAAGTTAAAGGCACACATATCCAAAAAGGTCGATGCCGTTTTTGCGCATATTATTGTGACGGTCTGCCGGCCAGTTTCCCAGATAGCTCAGGGACGGCCAGAGTCCGCCAGGTAGTCCGAGTGGTAGCTGTAAGAGATATTCCCCCGATTCCCAGTAAGAACAGTGAAGAGAGTTCGGTGACTTAAGTAGGATTCTCTGTTTATTCAATGCTCGTGGTACAGAGTTGACTATCGTCTGGTCGTCTGGGCTTCTCGCGTCTGGGTCGTCTTTGTCTCGGTGATCGCGGCTCGCCCTGGACTCGGAAGTCTTCAGAGAGAGGAGCGGGCGGACTCGAAAGTCTTCGGGTTTGCGGACTCGTAAGTCTTCAGAGAGATAGGGCGGACTCGTAAGTCTTCAGTTTGCGGACTCGTAAGTCTTCAGAGAGCGAGGGCGGACTCGTAAGTCTTCAGTTTGCGGACTCGTAAGTCTTCAGAGAGAGAGAGAGAGTCTCAATCCATTCGCTGCCACTCATACCACCCTCTGCTCCCCTCTTTCCCATGTCGGCGGCCGTTGGGCAATCCCAGGCGCCGAATTGGGCAAGACGGTAACAGGAGCGCCCTGCTGGTGAGATTCCGGGCGCGGGCGCGGGGCGGCTGTTGGGTTCCCCCAAGCCGCCTGTCCAATCTCAGGGAGCATCATAGGGATTAGCCCGGGCGCCCTCAGGCAAATCGCGAGTAACGGGGGATCTTTAGGGAAAAGGGGCGACGGCCCGCTGGGAATTAATTCCAGGCGGAGCCGCCGCGCCGCGGCTGTTGGGTTCGGAACAGGCCGCGGGGTTAGCTTTGGGTTTTTGTGGGCGCGGGAGCAGCTGCTGGGCGATCCCGAGCCGGTTCCAGTCTCTAGCGGAGGGTTCAGGCCGCTGGAAATTCCCGGCCGGTAGAAGTTTTGTCCCGCCCAGCGTGGGCAATTGGAAGTCGCAGTTTCTAAGCTAAAAATTCTTGCAAAATCTCGGCCTCGCTCATGTTCTGGCGTTTCCAAAATATAAATTATTCTGGAAAGGACTCTGGGCCGCTGAGTTCATATCTCGGCCTTTGCATCCTTACATGCTTTATTAATGACATTAGCAGTGGAGTCCACTGTCTTAACATCGACTACTTCCAATTTTAATGTACTCGTTTCTGTTTTAGAGTTAATGGTTTCAGTATTTGTTTCTGATTTATAGCAACTATATGTTTCGCCTGAGAATTTATCTATCGCGTTACAACATTGCATTACTTAAAAAATTTTTTTTTTATTTTTAACAGGGGTCCTACTTATATTTTCGCATAGCTTTACGGGCTACACTGCTAATCGGGCAGAAAAGGTTCCGCTATAGTGTTATATTATTATATTATAGTGTTTATATTATTTCTGCTTTTTTCATTCTTGTCGCCTGCCTCCTTCGATGGCGTAAGAGGCGGCCTGCTCCTCACGCTTGTTGATGCTGCTGCTGCTGTCCTAGGCCTTTGGGCTCAGGCGGTGCCGGTGCCGGTCTTCGCACAGGTTGATAAACAGTGTGGGCTGTCCAATGGTCAATCAAAAAGATACAAAAGAATCTTTTTTGTTTTAATAAACAAGCACCTTGTAATTAATCTAAAGGTAGCTTACAAAGTTAAAAAAAAAAACCAAAAGTTCGTAAGAATAAAAAACAAAAAATATTTAACGCGACGGTGATTAAGTCATCAGCAAAAAGAATGCGTGAATAAAAAACAAAAAATATTTAACGCGACGGTGATTAAGTGCCAATTAAAAAAAAGAAAGAAAGTTAAAATAACAAAGCAAGGAGCCTGTTGAGAAATTATTAAAGTAAATCGAACCAAAAAGAGTTCAAAAAGTTAAAAAAAAAAAAAAATTTAAGACTGGACAAATAAGTAAAAAAAATAAATATATATATATATAAATCATCTTTAACGAAGCCAAACAATACCAACGGAAATCAGCGGAAGGACGCGAAAGGATGGAAGAAGAGGCCAGCAACAGGAGCAGCATCGTCATCAATCTAGCATCGACATCAACAATCCAGATAAGCGAAAATTACATATAAAATTACCTATACATACATATATATAAATATATAAATATATTATAAAATTATATAGAAAAACAGATACCTAAATTAAAAAAAAAAAATATTTCAAAATGATGTCAGACAAAACACTAGATTTGTTAAAGGCACAGTCCTGGATTATTGTGGAAATTAAGGTTAGGTTTGAGGCAAAAGTATGATTAACAGAACAAGACATAACAAGGTCAGAAGAACTTCAAAAACTTTACAATGCGAATCATACTATCCTCTTGAAGATCGGCGTTGTCGATCATGATTATTTAAATGCCAAGCAATATGAATTAAGAATGATGTTGGCTAAAATCAAATTAAGATTTGAAAAAGAGTCTTTAAACAATAAGCCAGCGGTACAGTTTGTGCCCACAGTAAAATTGTCCAAAAACGCAGAAAAACATATTGAGTTGCGAGGCACTTCAAACGCATCCAAAATAGAGCAGAAATTTAGAAGTCAGGTAGGCGAATTAAAAGAATATCTAAATGAGACGACGACTCTCATAGATAATAGACTTTCTTAATATAAGGAAGAACAAAATTGAGTTTTTGTTTAGAAAACTACAAAGCTTAATAGAACAGATTAATACTTATTTCGAAAGTTCGGTATTGGGGGACGAAATATCCGATATTGAGTTTGATACGCAAAATATATTAGCTGCTATTAACAATCGACTCAGCAGAGTAAATATGCATGCTGATGTGTCGATGGTAGTAAAGGCGGAGGAATTACCAGCCCTGCCTAAAATCCAGATTCCCACGTTTTTTGGTGATTCCAAAGAATGGGATCTGTTTTATGAGCTATTTACAGAGCTCATCCACACAAGAGAGGATTTAAGTCCCTCTCTAAAATTCAATTATCTAAAGTCAGCATTAAAAGGAGAAGCCAGGAATGTGGTGACTCATTTATTACTAGGCGCCGGAGAAAATTATGAAGCCACTTAGGAGTTTTTGAAAAGAAAAATATTCTCAGAGCATTTAAATAGGCTTATGGATATGCCAAATTTGAATTTGGAATCAGATAAGCAAATTAAAAGATTTATTGACACGATTAATGAATCTACATACATTATAAAGTTAAAGGCACACATATCCAAAGAGGTCGATGCCGTTTTTGCGCATATTATTGTGACGGTCTGCCGCCCAGTTTCCCAGATAGCTCAGGGACGGCCAGAGTCCGCCAGGTAGTCCGAGTGGTAGCTGTAAGAGATATTCCCCCGATTCCCAGTAAGAACAGTGAACTTAAGTAGGATTCTCTGTTTATTCAATGGTCGTGGTACAGAGTTGACTATCGGGATCTCGGGTGCGCTGCAGCCTGGTCTCGGTCGCCTGGGCTTCTCGCGTCTGGGTCGTCTTCGTCTCGGTGATCGCGGCTCGCCCTGGACTCGGAAGTCTTCAGAGAGAGGAGCGGGCGGACTCGTAAGTCTTCGGGTTTGCGGACTCGTAAGTCTTCAGAGAGAGAGGGCGGACTCGTAAGTCTTCAGTTTGCGGACTCGTAAGTCTTCAGAGAGAGAGGGCGGACTCGTAAGTCTTCAGAGAGAGAGGGCGGACTTGTAAGTCATCAGAGAGAGAGAGAGAGAATTCGGCGGGCCGAATTCTATGTCGCGACTCGCAAGTCCTTCGACAATGTATTGGCAACCCAAATCCTCGGATTCTGGTCGCCTACAATAAGTGACTTTGGCTGCTGCCTACTAGGAGTGTGCTACTAGAGGCTTACCGCTCCCGATCACTGTCGGCTGCTAAGTGATTTCCTACGGCCAGCGGCTCGCCTTATATAGGGTGTGGCGAGTTTTAGTGTGCCCGCCGCGATCAGCTGCTTGCTCTTCTTTTCCTGTGCGACCCTGGCCGTTAGTGTGGCCCTTTCTCGGCGCGCGCGCGCATTTAATTCAAATTCAAATTCTTTTGTGCGCGGCAAGTGTCACATTATTCTGCGAAAATTTAATAAAGACCATTTAAATTTGTATGAAAGTCATGTCAAAAAGACAAAAGACATTCAGGCACTTTCTGATGTTATGGAATTTTTAGAGCAAAGGCTTAATTCTATATCTTCATTTTCACAGGGAGATAAACCTGTAAAGAAAGTGATTAGTACAATGGCCAATAATCATAGCGAAAATTGTGGGTGTTGCAAGTTACCAGGGCATTATGTAGTCCAGTGCTATAAATTTAAAAAAATGAACCCAGCAGAAAGAACTGACTGGGCAAAAAAGAATCATATATATCATACAAGATGTCTGAGGCATCAACATTTTAAAAGATGTACAAGTGAGCAGCTATGTGTGACTTGCAACAAACCTCACCATACGTTACTTCATTTTAGGATTCAAGAAAAAGTGAACACGTGTAGAACAACGGAGCAAGCGTTGTTAGCTACAGCCCTGATTGAAGTGAAATCAGGAAATGGTGGCTTCGAAACATTAAGAGCTTTGATAGACAGTGGGTCTCAAAGCACTATAATTTCAGAGGAAGCTTCACAAATTCTCCCATTACCGAGAATTAAAAAATATACAGAAATTAGTGGGGTTTCCATAAGTAAAACATGCATTTCAAGGCATGCAGTAAATTTACAAATCAAAACACAAAAAAAAAAAAATAATAATTTGACGGTAGATGCGATAATCGTACCAAAATTAATGAAGGCACTACCAGGTCAAATTACTAACATTGGCACGGCAAAGTGGGATAAATACCGGCTTGCTGATCCCGAATTCAACAAACCAGGTAGGGTGGACCTAATAATAGGAGCAGATCTATATGCAACCACAACTCCGAGCCATAAAAGAAAAGTAGTTGGCTGTTTAAAGTTCCGCTGAATACCAAAAAAAGGGCGCAATGTACTGGGTCTCAAATGGAGTTGTGTGAATTTCCTGAGCAGGGAATTGTCAGTATTGCGCTGTATTGTACTGCAAGAACGGATGACACAATTTTAATAGCACACATATTATTCAAACGGAAAGTGAAAAGACTCCGTCAACACCATACATAGGAGATGTTAGTGAAGTTCCTAAAATTATGTGGGATCCGTTAAAACTAACGCCGTTAAATCATACAGTTGAGATTAAATGGATTTCGAGTTATCTAAGTGATAGGACCCAAAAGGTTCTGTTCAGAAACGTTCAATCCAATAGCCTCAGGGTCACATCTGGCGTCCCACAGGGTAGCCACCTTGGACCACTTCTATTCACATTGTTTATCAATGATTTGCCGCAGGTTCTAACCAATTCCAGAGTACTTATGTACGCTGATGACGTTAAACTTTGCTTGCAGTATAGGGACAGTTCTTGCCAATCAGACCTACAATCGGATCTTGATAACTTCCAAGCATGGTGTCGTGCTAACGATTTACATCTCAACAGCTCAAAATGCAAACTGATGACATTTTCACGTGTTACTCCCCTGCTTGCAACCTATATGCTTAACGACTGCTCTTTAGAAAGAATTACTATTGTCGATGATCTGGGTGTCCGCCTGGATCCTAAACTTTCGTTCTCTGAACATATTTCTTGTATGGTTAACAAAGCCAGAGACATGCTGGGATTCATTAAAAGGTGGGCGAAGGAATTCGATTCTCCTTATGTTACGAAGACTCTCTTTACTTAGTTGGTTCGCCCTATATTGGAGTATGGCTCGTGCGTCTGGAGTCCTCAATTTGGAGTCCATAGTAGCCTCATTGAATCTGTCCAAAAAAACTTTTTGCTTTTTGCCCTTCGTGGCCTACCCTGGGATGCAAACCTTAGATTACCGTCTTACGCTAGTAGACTTCTCCTACTTAATCTACCTTCTTTAGCTAACCGTAGGACGATGCTTGGCGTCGTCTTTTTACATAAACTTATTAACGGTTATGTGGAGAGCCCCTTCCTTCTAGGCCAGCTCAATTTCCATGTTCCCCGTCTTTCATCTAGAACTTTTATACCACTAGTAGTTAACCACTGTAGGCGTGAGTTTGAAGTACATGAGCCCTTTAGGGTTTTATGTACTGATTACAATCGTCTTTTTAGTAGCATTGAAAGCTTTCAAAAACTAAAAACTGTATTGCTTGTAGTACTATCCCGTAGTGTATCCTAATTTTTCCTCGTTCTATTGTATTTTTTTCTTCTCTCGCGTCTATCGTGCCGTACGTCACACGGCTGCGCCCCTCGGTCGGTTGGGCGGGAGGTAGGCGTGGGACCCCGCGCGAAAAAAAAAAAATTGAGGAAGGAAATTAAAGAGCTTAAAGAAAACCGTCCACAATTGAAGGATTTGCATTTCCACCATATTTCCGGAAATGGTGGTCTTATATGTTCATTGATAATTATGGCAGTTTTGATAATATACTTTGTAAAAAAATGTATTATTGGGCGAAGATTAGAAGCCATAACTTTCGCCGGCCCGTTGCCAGGTATTTAAAATCAAATAATAAAAATGATATATATGTATAAATATATTAAAAGTTTTAAAATTTACAGTCCACTAAATCGTTGTTTACGCAAATGTCAAAAATAAAAAAAAATATTGTTAACCAAATGTCATGCTTGCCGGGCCTTTTGGCAGAATGTTTATCAGATCACGAAGTATTATAAGTTTTATTATTAAGAAATATAAATTCAAGCCAAGGCTAATTTAAGTTATAAAAAAATCGAATGTTTAAAAAGGAAATATAAATAAACAAAAAGAGCAAGATTTAAGTTAAAAATTTTAATGAAATAGATAAGTACAGTCCACTAAATCGGTTAAGCATAATTGTCCATAGAAAGTAATAAAACACAACAGAACAAGAATTGTCAGCAATTCATTGGGAAATAATTTATTTCTAACCATATATTTATGGTAGAAACTTCACTGACAAAACAGATCACAGACCACTTACCTACCTATTTGCGATGACAATACAATACCACACGAATGAGGCTTGAATTAGTGGAATATAATTTCACAGTAGAATTTCGAAAGGGAAAAGATAACTACGTAGCCGATGCGTTGTCAAGAATAACCATTGAGCAACTTAAAAAAAACACTGGAAAGTCACTACGAGAAATCAAAGAAAACAGAAAAATTCGTGCACCGAAAATGGAAAAGAAAAGGTAGATTTGCATACGCAAAGACTTACTAAAGCTTCTAAGCCCAACGTATACGAAGTCATTTTAAATTATGAGGTACGAATTGTAGTGACCTTGCGAATAACAGATTCATTATGTTTACTAAAAAATGGAAATAAGTTATAGCAAGAATTGATGTTGGCGATATGTACACCAATGGAATCAATGGCTCCGGTCAAAACGGTGTCGCTCCCGCGGCTAGAGTTGTGTGGTGCCTTGTTGTTGTCTGAAATGGCCCCCTCCGTTCTTCCAAAGTTGCCAGGGGCCGCAGCCGCCCTATACTGTTGGACGGACTCGACTATTGTCCTTGCTTGGCTGCAGAAGCCAGCGTGTCAGTGTTCGACCTTCGTAACCAACCGGGTTACCAAGATTATCCAGTTCACCGACGTGCAGAAGTGGGCACATTTCCGCGGATCTCGCTAGCCGGGGCGTAGCTCTTCAAGACCTGGCGGATAGCCAGCTGTGGTGGCACGGTCCAGCCTGGCTGCAAAGACCTCACAGCGATTGGCCCACTCATGGTAATGAGTGACTGAACTCGAGAATCGAGCAGTCAAGGTCTATGTTGCGAAGGCGCCCGCCGAAGATATTCTTGAGCGTTTTTCCACACTCGACAAGGCATTGCGAGTCCTTGCTTATGTTTGTCGCTTTATCCAGCGCTCGCGGAATATTCAATCTCGGTTCGAAGAGCACCTGATAGCTAATGAGATTACGTCGGCTGAACGTCTCCTAGTTTCCGTCACTCAGCAAGGCCTTATGAAATACTGGGGCCGGGTCACGGCCTCTGAACTCCTCCAATATGACGAACGGCATCCTATAATTCTTCCGTACGACCATCTGCCATCTGTCTCGACTTCTCGTCCAGTTTACGCATCGCATCACGCTGCACGGTGGTAATCAGCTGTTGATCCGCCTAATCCGGGCCAAATTCTGCATTCCAAGGGTGAGGAATTTGGTCAAGTCCGTCACCTATTCATGTAAGGTATGTGTCATCCACAAGAAGAAGTTGCAGACGCAACTCAAGGGAGATCTACCTAAGGAACGGACGTCCCTTTCGCGCCCATTAACGCATACTGGTGTGGATTATGCCGGTCCTTCTCTACGAAGGTGTTTCTCTACGAAGGAAATCCATTTAAAGCCTACGTCGGACCTTACGAACGAGATATCTGGCTGCTTTCGCTTGTTTCGTGTGCCGGAGAGGGTGCACCCGTCAAGTGCAGTCGTACAACTGGAAACCTTTGTGGGGGCGGCCGCACAACTATCCCGCGATTTTTTCCAAAACCTGAAAGGGGCAGTGACTGGTGTCTATAGCCACCAGCAGATTTTATGGCATTTTATTCCTCCGGGAGCCCCCCACATGGGGGTCCTTAGGGAGGCATGCATCAAGAACTTCAAGACCTTGTTTTACACTTTTGGTCGACATCAGCACCGCGCGAGGTCTCATAAAGCGTCCCGTTGCTAAGGTTGTCCTTCTTCCGGCGGAAGCGCCCGTCGGCCCCCATTAATCGCGCCAGCCGCATCACGAGGCGCACCGGTCGCGAAGCGCTGGGAGCAGCGCACGGAACGCGTCAGCCGCGCCTCGGCCTTCGTCGGCTCACCAGCCGCTTTTCGGCAATCTTCCGCCAATTCGCGGCGCCCATCGGCCGCTCCCAGGTCTACATCTGCCACTGTCTGGCGACTTCAGCCACTCCGCGTCCTTCATCCGCCAGTGTCCGGCAATCGTAAGTCGCTCCACGGCCATCGTCCACCAGTCATCGGCTCTCATTTACTGCGCTCGCTGCGCCAACGCTGTCGTCGCTGCTGCAGCGGAACAGCATTAATCTCTGCCGACTGCGCTGGTGCGGATTGACACCGGGACCTGGACCGGCGTGTTTCCGGCTGCCCACTACCAGCGTGGAGGACGAGCAGGTTTGTTCTACAAAGATCGAGTCGCACGTGCGCGTCCGCACTCCGACCCGGGAGCTGAGCGATGCGGTGGATGCCCAGTTATGAGGCATCATCCTGGCTGATGAGCGGTTTTATTTGCCAGCCACGATTTCCGTTGTCCTGGGCGCGAATATGTATCCGCCCATCATGCAGCCGGGCTTCCTGAAAATTTTGGAAATTTTTGAAACGCATAAGATTTCAAAATTTCTCAATTTGTTCTCCATAGAAATTTGGTGTATTTGTTTATGGCCCAATGATATAGTAATACAGTTTTCATTAATTAGAGACCTCATTAGAACCTAGAAAGAGCTAATTAAATGTAATATTTTTCTCGAATTTCTTTTTAAATTTCAATTTTTAAAGATCTTTACATTTTAGATTCAACAAATAATTGCAAAACGTCAGCAAAAATCTATTTGTATTGTGTGCCCAATTTGTCTTATGACCTCTAATGAGCTGGCTAATATACTTTGCAAATAAGCACGGTATCCAGACAGTAAAACACCGTCTTGAAGCAGTGAGAAAGAGCGAGCTGAAAAAGGTTGTTCGTCAGCAGCCGTTTTATAGGTCGGTAACCTGACAAGAAAACAAATATACTAGAAAGTGTGTGTAACTTTCTAGTATTTTCCGAGCGGGCTGCGAAAAAGAATAAAAAAATTAATAAAACAGACAGTTTGCGACCGTGTTCCCCCTCGCTGTGCCTTCTTCAGTTCCGTAAGTCCGTTAAATTTTCAAAAAACATCACAGGAGTTTGGTGCAGATTTTCTAATTATAATACAAACAAAAGATAATGGTTAGAATATATCTTTCTTATCCATTACGGCAATAATTACTGCTATACCAATAGTAGTTTGTGACGCGTGCCACGCACAAAAGAAAGCAAATTTGAATTTAAATTAAATGCGCGCGCGCGCCGAGAAAGGGCCACACTAACGGCCAGGGGCACACTGGAAAAGAAGAGGAAGCAGCTGATCGCGGCGGGCACAATAAAACACGCCAGACCCTATATAATGCGAGCCGCTGGCCGTAGGAAATCACTTAGCAGCCGACAGCGATCGGGAGCGGTAAGCCTCTAGTAGCACACTCCTAGTCCTCCTAGTCAGCATCCAATTCGGATTGCCAAATAAATTGTCGAAGGACTTGCGAGTCGCGACATAGAATTCGGCCCGCCGAATCCTTTCTCTCTAAAGACTTACGAGTCCGCCCGCCCTCTCTCTCTGAAGACTTACGAGTCCGCCCGCTCTCTCTCGCTCTGAAGACTTACGAGTCCGCCCACTCTCTCCCGCAAACCGAAGACTTTCGAGTCCACCGCGAATTCTCTCTGAAGACTTACGAGTCCACCCGCTCTCTCCCGCAAACCGAAGATTTTCGCGTTCACCGCGAATTCTCTCTGAGGACTTACGAGTCCGCTATCTCTCTCCTGCGACCGAAGACTTCCGAGTCCACCGCAACTACTCTCTGAAGATTTCCGAATCCGCCCTCTGGGAAGACTTCCGAGTCCCCACTTTCTCTCTTCTCTTTTCTCCCCAGGCTCACCGGGCCCATCGCCCTCCGAGCTGACCGGTCGGGACGTTCCAGACCGCCGACATACAGCGGCCCGAGCTGACCTGTCGGGGCGTTTCGAAGCGCCGACGTACCCCGGCCCGAACTGACCGTCGGGGCGTTCCGAAGTGTTATGTAGTGTTCTAAATATTATTGCTTATGAATAAACGCTGCCGTGACTGAACATTCTCCCGGCCGTTGAACAGGTGTCCAACCTTCAGTAAGGTCGAACGAAAAACTCCGTGGGGTAGGTTCTGGTGCTGGTTGTTCCGTGCTCTGCTTGGATTCGGGTGTCTGGCGTAGAAATATCCGACGTCGTGGTGTCCATTTGCCGACCGTCCGGCTAAGAGCCCATACAATGCCTAGTAGGATTAACATCGCTAGGGCCACATAGGCAGCTACTTGATGATGTTGAGGAGCGACAAGTTGATCCTTCCAGGTAGTCTCCTTTAATTTGACCAACTGGCGTTGCAAAGCGCCTAGTTCCTCCAAGCATATTTTTTTGGCTGCCGTTCCTTGGAGTGGCTCAGGTGGATCCTTACAGTCAATTTTCGAGATATTGCCAAATCGAACATATGTAGCCTTCGTTTCGCTGACCACAGTGCTGAATGTGCTCACGCTAATTTTTGAGTTGCGTGCAGTGCAACCTGGGGCCAATGACAATAAGCCCGTTCCGTTAAGTTGCACTGTAGAAGCGATTCCTTTGCACACCGCTTGAAGTTCTATGAGATTGCGGGTGGCAAACATCCATCTGTTTCGCTGATGCGTTGCCAGCCACAGCAGCTCGGATCTTGACTGAACGACCTCACATATAGTCTCAGTTTTGTTGTTAAATAACTGAAACTCACACCGATTCTCCACGCTGAATGTGGCTTGGTGGTTGAAACATATGTGCTCGTCATTTGGCAGCTCCATACATTGGTTGAACTCGTCTTTAGTCAACCCCATGAACTGGTCTCTATGGGCATTGACGGCTATGATTTCGGTTCTTAGCTGGAATCGCTGCCAGCTTCAGGCTTTCCATGTTGGGATAGGCATGATGCTGAACACTTCCTGTTGTGTTACAGACACCAGAGGTAACGATATCTTGAAGATGACGTGGTTGCTCGTTGTGGTGCCTTTGGCCTGCATCATTTTGTATAGTTGGATTACATTATCAGACGATACTGGGAGCCGTTGATCCGGTGGGATATGTTCCCGCATCTGATCTAGTTGCACCCTGAGTTGCTTGGGGGATACTAGCATCGGACTGATCGTTCGATGGCGAACGTCAGTTAGCACGTTAGCTATTTCACTCTGCATCCGCTGCATTCCCGTCGCCACCAGAGTTAGCTGAGCTGTCAAAACCATAAACGCTTGCTGCAAGTGGTCGCCTTGGTACTTGCCTCTTTCTTGATTGATTGCACCTATCTGGTACTCTAGCGTTTTGATTCGATCGTTGGTGGCTGAGCTGCTCTTTCTGACTATGTTTATCGTAGAGTCCAGAATTGATGTTTGAATTTTCAAGAGCATCATCAATACGTCCTCGTTAGACTTGACGTTGTTTATCATTTTAGACATGTCGTCGGCGTACTTTGAGTCCAGAACGCCAAATAATGAATTCGCCACATTTCCGACTATATCAAGTGGTGCTCTTCGTTGTCGGGAATGATTAATCAACTCATTTCCTGCTTGTAGCTCGTCATATACAAGTTGAAAATGTTCATATATTGACTTGCAGGCATTGACGTTTCGTAACTCTGAACATTTGTGTTTTAGTTCAGATATCCCAGCAGCCAATATTCCAATGACGCTCCAGTATGGCTTCAAGTCATAATACACAATTATGTTCCATTCCGAAATTGTCATTCTGGACGTGCCGAGCCGTTCGTAGAATATTCCCGGCTGACTTGCAAACGGAGTTACGTTTACTGATTGTCCCATTGCTAACGGTAGTATGAGTAGCATTGCCATCACCGTTGGTAAGATAGAAAATGACATCTTCTTCTTCTGCGTGGGGGTCTCTTCTGCCCGCGCTGCATCCTCACCATAGCTGTGTGGGTGTTTTTGTGGCTACTTCTTCCTTTATTAAAGGTGCCAAACGAGTAACTGGTCGTTTGAATGTGCCCGATGCCGCTTTGACATATATTACGCGAACCTGATTGTCTCTGCCCGGATACGTCTTTACTATCCGTCCCATAGGCCTGCTCATTACCGGCACGTTGTCTTCTTTTACTAGGACTAATTGTCTTTCTTTGACATTCTGGGCCATGGTCTTCCATTTAGTACGCATTTGCAACTCGTGTAGATATTCCATGGACCACTGATTCCAGAACGACTGGTTAAGCCTGGATACTAGCTCCCATCTTATTACCAGAGTTTTTCCGGGTAGGGCAAGATTTGCATCAGGAGGCGCTACTAGAGGTTCACCAATTAAAAAGTGACCTGGAGTGAGCGCTGATGTATCCGTGGGATCAGATGACATCGGAGTGAGGGGCCTTGAATTGAGTATCGCCTCGACTTCAATGATTACTGTGTTGAGTTCTTCAAACGTTAGAGACGATGTGGCTGTAACTGATACCAGTAGCCTTTTCGCTGATTTTACTGCAGCTTCCCATAGGCCGCCAAATGATGGCGCTCGAGGCGGAATGAACTTGAACTCCACCTGCTGCTTACTGCATTGGTTTACGATCTTGGTCTGGGCCTGTTCTGTGAAGATTGTTTCTTTAACTGGTTGTAGGCCCCAACAAAGTTCGTGGCGTTGTCACAATGAATGGTCTGACACTTTCCACGTCGACCCAAGAACCGCAGAAGAGCGGCTAGAAAAGCGTCTGTTGTCAGGTCGGTTACCAATTCAAGATGTACTGCTTCAGTGGCAAAACAGCAGAATACTGCAATATACGCCTTATCTGGACTTTTTCCAAGGATTTTATGTCCGCAGTAGTCGACTCCAGAGTTGGAGAATGGACGAGCCTGTGTTACTCGATCAGCAGGCAAATTACCCATAATGTGTTGCATCAATTTGGGTCGTGCCCTTGTGCATCTGACACAACTGAGTATGATGCTTCTGGCCATTGTCTTGTCGTTCAGAATCCAGTATTGTTGTCTGGCTATGGCTCTCAACGATTCACTCCGCAATGCATGTTCTCTTCATGCATCTCTCGTAGCAGCATCTTCACAATTGGATCATTGTACGGAAGCAAGATCTGATGCTTTGCGGAGTATGGTAGGTTAGATTCTTCCAACCTCCCTCCGACTCTGATGAGTCCGTCATATCCTATTATTGGAGACAGCGAGACAATTGAACTTCTTTTGTCCACTGTCCTGTGGATGGGCAATGGTTTTTACTCAGCACTGAATTCAATTTTTTGAATATTGCTTAAAATGAGTGTCCTAGCAAAAGATAGTTCTCCTACACTTAGAGTAGTTGTAGGAGATCTGTTCTGCTTGTGACAAAAGCGCAGCATGTAAGCTACAATGCGTTGCAACTTGTGAAAGGAGTTGCTGTGATTGGAACTCTATAGTTCGATTCCCAGTTGATCTTGGCATGTTGGCAAACTCACTTGCTTCACTCATCGTTCTAGATGGATGGGAGTGATGCGCGGTACCTTGGACAATTTGTCTCGGGAACCGTGTAGGAATAGCGGTCCGAACAGCCAGAGGTTGTGCTCCGCTAAGTTACTTGCCGCAATCCCACTTGATAGTACATCAGCTGGGTTATTCGCGGATCACACATGTCGCCACTGAGATTGATGCGACACCGCCTGGATTTTAGCGATCCGATTTGCCACAAACGTGTGGTATGATGATGCGGACGCATTTATCCAGGACAGGACTACAGTTGAATCAGTCCATAAGTACCCAGATGCCTTGTCCTCAGACATGCGTAAATCCTTTCGAACTCTATGGGTCAACTCAGCTCCTAAAAGTTCAGCACATAACTCTAGCCGCGGTAACGTCTCCTTAGCTGACGGCGCACATACACTGCAGCTCCATATGCTCGTTCTGAACGGTCGCCAAATGTGTGCAATTCTTGTGTGACGGGCACCTGTCCTTCGAATATGTGTCTTGGAATTTGCATGTTGTTTAGCGCTTGTAAGTCAGCGCGATAATTTTTCCAATCTACATGAAGGTGCTGAGAAATCTCGTCGTCCCAGCCCATCTTTAATTTCCACAGGGTCTGCACGAAAATCTTTGCCTTGACCACCACGGGGGCAAATAATCCTAGTGGATCGAATATTTGCGATGATTCCGAACTGACCACTCGTTTGGTGATGGTTGATTGGTTTTTTGAGATCATAACTGATTCTTTTGTGGCATCCAAAGCAAACCCAAAGTCTTAACACTATATGGTTGGAGTGTTTCGTCTAACTTGACATTAGAGACGATATCCTCTTTGGGAATTTGGCTTAATACCTCTGAGTTATTGGAGCACCATTTTCGGAGCTTGAATCCAGAAGGCAGCAGTATTTTGTTTAATTCTTGTTGAATTTGTACGGCCTCTGGGATGATGTCTGCTCCAGTGAGACAGTCATCCACGTAAAAATCATGTTGGCCTTCTCGGACAGATAATCCAAGCATTTAGTAGCCAGGAATGGCGGTGATGTCGTACCATATGTGACAGTTTTAAATCTATAAAACTTTGGATCTTCTGATGGTTTCTTCCGCCATACGATTAATTGATGGAACTGGTGGTCAGGGTGCATCCACACCTGCCGATACATCTTCTCTATATCTGCAGTAATCACATATCTGTGAGTGCGGAATCGTAGTAAAATTGCAAACAATTCGCTCTGTACAGTGGGTCCAGCGTACTATATGTAATTCAATGATTTATTGCTTGTCGTTTTACAAGATGCATCAAACACTACACGCAGTTTTGTGGTACTGCTTTCGGGCTTCAATACACAGTGATGCGGAATGAAGTAGTGATCTAAGAGTACGTGTGTGGGTTGTACCAGTTTCATGTCTCCAAGACGTTCATTTTCTTCCGTGAAGTCTATATATCCTTTCCAGACTTCTGGTGGCGTTCGTCGCTCTAATGCTACAAATCTGTTGGTTGCTGTTTTTTGCGATGCCCCCAGGGCTGAAGTTCCTTTAGAAAATGGAAGTTTCACAATGAATTTTTCATCTATTGCAACCTGTAGATTCGCTACGAAATGAGATTCGCAATGACCTTCTATTGGAGATTGAGCCTTTTCTTTGGTGTCTAGATTTTCTAGTGTCCAAAATCGCTCTAGTAGCGTATCCACCTCCTCTCCCGTGGTTGCCGCTGCACAAAATACCGCTGAGTCGTGCTTAGCAGGAATTTTACCGGCTACAATCCATTCAAGCTTTGTATTTTGAAGAATTGGACCTTCCGGCTTCATCAACATCTGATTTGGTAGAAGCAAAGAATAATAATGCTCTGCGCCAATAAGCATGTCAATTTTCCTGGTTTGTCAAAGTTTGGATCAGCCAGGGTATCGTTGTTTGGGACTCGTAGTTGTGAGGCAATTAATTCATGAGCTGGTTGATCAGCTATGATATGCGGCAGCACAAAGGCTACAACTTGTTGTGCAAAATCATTATGCATCGACTTCATGAGAACGTTTGCTCTAGCTCGACTGGTTTTTGGGTTGCCTCCAATGCCCTCGATGCGCAATGATGCACCGTGGAGCTTTAATGACAGCTTGGAGGCCATTCGCTCAGAGATCAGATTAATTTGTGATCCTGAGTCTAGCAAGGCTTTGCTTGCTTTGACCAATACCTTGACTGTGGCCAGCAAATTGTAACTTATGTTATTTATTGCACCTACAGAAAGTGATTGTGGCTCTGTCGCCGTATCTGACGTGGCCTCCAGGTGCAGCAATGTATGGTGTTTTTTATAACATTTAAAACACGTACGGCCTCGGCAATCTTTCGCTTTGTGGTCACTGCTGAAACAATTAACACACAATTTTTGTTATTGAACCCAATTGACTCGTTCGGGTATGGTTTTATTGCGGAAATCATCGCATTTGTATAGCCAATGAGTCCGTTTGCAGAAAGGATAATTTGGTTGCCTTGCAGCGCTGGCAGAAGTGCATGATGGGCTCTTCTGCTCCTTTCTCAGTTGTTGACTGCGTTTTCCTGTTCCCAGCACTCGGCTTCGCTGGTCCAGGAAGCTTAGCATTGTATCGAGAACTTGGAGTTCTCTTGACCCGTCGAACGATTGTTCGTGGAGGGCTCTATTTGCAAAATCCAGTTTTTGCTTGATGATTGCAATTATGATTGTATCCCAGCTGGATATATCAATGCCTAGTCCCTTTAATGATGCTAGAGACTCAATTGTTGTGATATACAACTTTTTTAATGACTTTGGATCGTCACTGTTTCAGGCGGCAAACCAAGGGCGGTTCTAAGGAGTTGTTATCGAGTTTCAACAAAACTCATAACATCTTCTTAGCGCTTGATAAACAATTTAATAGCCTTACGCTATTAAATGATTCTCCAAGGCGCAAAAAACTGCAACTGGAGTGCAGCAGGGCGACGAATCCCAACAACCTGCGGCGGGCTCTCAACAGCAGCCGCCGGTGACACTGCCTACGATCTCAGAATCAAATCCCAGAATTCTGAGGTCAAGTGTTAGAAAGGAGGCGGTATCTGAAGGTGTTGTGGGACTAAACGTTCGACCGCTTATTTCAATTTCGTCTCCTATGGGAGCACAAATTTTGACCCCCCATAGCCCCGTAAATTTATCCCCGTAGGAACTACCGGCCAATATGGGCACTCCAGGCACTCCGTCTGTCTCCCCTCAAGCCCTCATCGCTATCCCACCTACGAAACCGATATTTGTTTCGCGGCTCTCCTATGGTCAAACATCTGAAGACAAAGTTAGAGCTGAAAATTTAAAATTAAAGGTGGAAAAATTCAAATTTTCTTACGCTAGGGATATTTCATCTTTCAAAATAAATGTCCCAAATAAATTCTTTGGCACCAAATTCTGGCCTGAGTATGTTGTCGTCAAAGAATATGAAGCTAAGACGGTTTGTCGGAATAACTCTCCCTAAGCCCGATCTGACCACTGTGCCCTCTACATCCTCTGCCTCTGTTCAAAAAAACTAAATACTTATTTGTTAATCTCCTATCACAATGCAAGAGGCTTGCGTAGTAAGCTGCCTAAGTTGTATTTTGATAGTTTTGCATTCTCATCCCATGTTATTGTGTTCACAGAAACTGTTGCATTCCGGCGGTAATCGATAGCCGCAGGCGAAACAAATATCGTCTGGGATGCACACTGGGAGAAGGTTGGCAGGGCCGAAAGGAAGGGGAAGAGTGGAACGCAAGACGCCACCTACCGTCCACACCCAGAAAAGGGGAAAGTGGATGGTAGGTTAGGATCATGAGAGGAGAGCCCGGAGCGAGTGCCTCCACTCATACCAAGGCAGAAGCGGGGCTCTGGCCTTGAAAGCGTTTCTCGACCTCAAAAGAGTGAAGAGTAGATAGAGGGAAAGGGAATCGACGGGAACCGAACCCATAAATAGGGCAAGGGGACGGCCATTCCTGAAAAACCGAGCCAGATCGTCGCGACCCGTGGTCGCGGATAAAAGATATATAAAAAAAAATATAAATAAAAAACGTGAGTGCAGTGGTGAAAGACAGGTGATAGTTTTAATAACCCGGAAGTCCGCAGGGAAAACCTATTCGGACATCGACGGAGCTGGAGGACAGGAAGGAGGAACCAAGCCGGAGGAGAGGGCCGGAAAAGGAACAATAAAAAACGGCGGACATTCACATCCCGGGACAGCCATTTCGGGCCCGGGATAAACTTTTCTGTCAACCCGAGTACGAGGTTCCAACCTCCAAAATCCGTTCACCGCAAGGAGGGATCCGAAAACCAGATTTGGCCATCAAACCTTAGTGAATTCACTTTATTCCACTTATTTATTTAATTTATTTATTTAATTATTCAAAATATTTATTTATTTATATATCCAGAATTATTGATGATGGCCGGATGAGGCGGTGACCAGGAGAAGCCGGAACAGCCGTCTGCCAAGGGGAATCCGATGACCTGATGCGCATACCAGGAAGGGAGGGTGCGTCAAGGGGCGACAACAGCCAAGCCCCGAGCCTACATCTGAGGAAGGAAGTGATCGTTAAATTGTGCAGTTGATTTGATTGAGTTGATTGAGTGGGGTGGCGGAGGCCTTTGAAAAGGGGCATCCGCACCCATACGCAGGAGACGAAGAAAATAAATAATTCCCTGTCGAGGGCGGGAATCCTAGTGGGCCGGCATTCCAGGTTGGAAGGTGTTGCGAAGGCTTATGTCGGCAATAAAATGCCAGACATAATTGCTCGCCGCGGGAAAACTTGGGGTGCTGGAGGGAAATAAGACCACAAAGTAAATGTTCGTGTAGTTAAATTGTTGTTCGTGTCAATATTCACCTAAAAGCGGATATCCTCCAGGAGAGAAGGGATGGCACTAGCGACAGGAAAGTCGGCTAGAAGGCTCCCGAGAGGTGCCTGGTGGCAAAAGGAGGATCCGTGGCGGGTGAAGAAGAAGGGAGAGTCAGGCTCCCGCCGTTTGCGGTGCGGATGTGTGCGAGGAAATTGCTGGTCTACGGGTGGCCCATGGGAACACAGGGTTCACCATGCGATGCACCCGGAACAGCAAAAGAACTCGCAGGCACATTCGCAGCGTAATCGGGCAGGACGCCGCGAGTATGTGAGCGCCCTCGCTACCCTATCTTCCTAGAATAAGATAGTGGAGCAGACGGAGCTCGCAAGAATTCAACAACGATCGGGAAGTAGTGCAGCAGACGCAGAAAAAGCAAACGGTTGACGGCTCCGGTCAGGCATCAGTTCCTTTCCGCGGCGTCGGAAAATATCAGCCGGACACTCCAGGAGGAGATTCGCCGAGGACTCATGGAAATAATGGCCATGATCAACGAGGTAGCCCAGCCGTTGAAGGAGACAGCAGCCGCGGATCGGGAGTTGCAGCAGACGCCAAGGCAGGTCGACGTCGGAGTCGACTGTGGCCACAGAGCTAGCGGACGCCCAGAGGCGGCGAGCACGACGGGAGCGTATCCGAAGGCCAAGCCGGAAGTGGACGAGCCGAGGAGGTCGCCACCGAAACCTCCGAGGGCACGCAGCAGCGACTCGGATCGAGGATCCGACGCCAGAGGGTACCCAGGAGGGCATCCGCGGGCGAACGGCTGGCAGCACCAGCCCTATCCGATGGCGTACGAGGCGCGGGCAAACGTCGGCGAGGGTCTCCGGGGGCCTGAAAGGAGAGAAGAGGCCGTGAGAGGGGTCCGAATAGAGAAGTGGGAGATTTTCTTCGACGGTGACCCGAACAAGCTCGCCGTGGAGGATTTCGTCTTCCGCGTGGAATACCTACAGCGGCAGTCGAGGTGTTCCTGGGACCAGGTGCTGGGCAGCTTCTACCAGCTCATGCGAGGCCAGGCGGCCGAATGGTACTGGCAGTTCGTCCGGGAGAGTCCGCTGCAGACGTGGGAGGACCTGAAGGAGAGTCTGGTGGCCAGATTTCGCGGCCGGGGAGGCGAATTCGAGGGGATGCGAGCGCTCCAGGACCGGCGGCAGCAGCCGGGTGAGTCCGTGGACGATTATTTCTGGGCCATGAGCCGTCTGGGAAACCGTCTGCTAAGGCCAATAACGGAAGCGGAAATGGTGAAGATCATTAAGAAGGGTCTTACCGCCGAGATCGCCCGATTTGTGTACGCCCTACGGGTATACAATGTGGAGCAGCTACGCGAGGAGTGCCTGGAGGTGGAAGATGCCTTTTTGAGACGGGACATCCGACCCGCGTACCGTGGACCGCCCAAATTCCAGCCCAGCGGACGACAGGTGGAAGAGGAGGCAGTCGGTGCACCCGAGGTGGAAGCGGAATCGGAGGAGCCGGTCGTCGAAGAGGTTTCGCGGCCCAGGTTGGTCTGCTGGAATTGTGGCCGAGCAGAACACGGGTTCCGCGACTGCCCGTCGCCGGAGCGGAAAATTTTCTGTTTCCGCTGCGGGAAACCGGAGGTGGTCACTCCGAAATGCCGGAATTGTACGGGAAACGGGAGGACGAGCGCCGGAAAGGTGGGCGACCCGCGCTCGACTTACAGGCCCAGCCGCACCTGAAGATGGCTGCGGCGTCAGCGACATTGTTACCTAAAAGGGAGCAGATTAAGATATGCGTAGATAGATATAAGGAAAAACCATACCTTTTAAGATACCTACCGGCAGAGGAGCTTATGCAGAAGTACCTGGAGGCTCGGAGCAGGATATTTGGGCATCACCAATGGGATGCGGGGCGTCAGTCGGAGGCTCTTGAAGGCCAGGTCACGATTCCGGCAGAGGCACCAGACCCGAGGAGCTGTGGTGGAAGCCGTGCACCGAGGGATGAGCGACGACCCCAGGGTGTTCGTCGAGGTGGTCATCCGCGGAAAGCGAGTTTCCGGGTTACTTGACACCGACGCATCCGTCAACGTCCTGGGAAAAGGGAGCCGGGAGCTGCTGGAGGAGATCGGCGTGAGGATGGAGAAGTACCTGTCCGTGGTGAAGACGGCTGCGGGAGAAGACAGGTCGAACATCGGACGAGTGCATGTGCCGGTGCAGTTTAAGGGAGCGGAGAATGTGCTCACTTTTTACGTGTGCCCGTATTTGGAGCAGGCCATGTACCTCGGCATCGATTTTTGGCACCAGACATCCTCGGGAAGCAGCCAGCAACGAAGCCGAAGGCGAGCGTTTCGGAAATATGGGATCCGAACAATCCGTGGATCGATGGGAAGACGGCCAAGGAGTCCGTAATCGAGGTGTAGGTCCTGCCAGAGAAACAGAAGGAACAATTAGAGGCAATCAAAAAGGAGTTCCTTGCCTTCGAGGATGTGGGCCTAAGAAAAACATCGGTGGAGAGGCACCGAATCCAGCTAGTGGAAGGCGCGGAACCATTTAAGGATCGGCATTGTTTGTGTTGAGGCTTAGATGCCTGGCAGATAGTGAATAAACTATTGCCTGTAGTTGTCGCAACTAGCACTTGGAACAAGTTGGACGGTTTGATTGGGTTTGGGTGAGGTTTGGTTGGTTGGTTGGTTGGATGAGGTTGGTTGGTTGGTTGAGGGCATAAAGTGTCGGGCGCATGTGGTGCATGAATAAAAGCTCTATTGTGAGTTAGAACTCTTACTGACTTTATTAATGAAAACTTAACAGTATATATAGGTACAAAATGTTTATGGTAACAAATATCGTATAACAAAATAATGTGGGTTACTGTGAATGTGGGTTACTGTGTATGTGGGTTATTGTCAGATATAAGACCTGACACTTATTGCTACTGTGTATGTAGGTTATTGCCAGCTATATGACCTGACACTTAATGCTCTAATTTGCTTTCATGTCCGCCACTGGTCCTGGACAAGAGGCTGACGTTCACGTCGCACATCAAAAAGACAAGGGCCAAGTTGGAAAACACTGCCAGGCGTCTAAGCTGGCTAACTTGCCCGAAGTCGAAGCTGAGTATTAGGTGCAAGACTCGCCTTTACCAGTCCCTGCTAGCACCGATTTGGCAATATGGAATGGCAATATACGGCAGTGCGGCCAGGACGCATTTGAATCGAATTCAAGCGTTTCAGGCGAAATTTCTTAGACGTATCACTGGAGCGGAGTGGTACATAAGAAATGCCGACATACGCAAGGAATTGCAAGTCCCTGCAATCGGAGACGCCGTGAACACCTTAGCTGCCAGACACAGAACCAGACTTTGGAGTCACCCAAACCCGCTGGCCAGGAGGATGAGCTGGACTAGGACCAAGAGACGCCTGAAGAGGGTCATAATCCGGGAGCTGCCAACCCGGCGTTTAAACTAATTTTTAATTAACATTCGATATATAAAATTGTTAAATAATAATAGATATGTAGCCAAATAAGTTTAGCAGCAAACTTGCATACAACCAAATAAACAAATAAACAAACAAAATAAACAAAAAAAAAAATACAAAAAAAAAATGTCCGCCAGTTATGCATATTCGCTTGACCTGGTAAATGATACTTTATTAACGACAAATGCATGTGGCTGCGACTGAAGAATTATTATGACGAATTCTACATGATATTGCTTATGAGTAATGCTGCCGTGACTGAACATTCTCCCGGCCGTTGAACAGGTGTTCAACCTTCAGAAAGGTCGAACGAAAAACTTCGTGGGGTAGGTTCCGGTGCTGATTGTTCCGTGCTTTGCTTGGGTTCCGGTGTCCGGCGTAGAAATATCCGACGTCTTGGTGTCCATTTGCCGACCGTCCGGCTAAGAGCCCATACAATGCCTAGTAGGATTGACATCGCTAGGGCCACATAGGCAGCTACTTGATGATGTTGAGGAGCGACAAGTTGATCCTTCCAGGTAGTCTCCTTTAATTTGACCAACTGGCGTTGCAAAGCGCCCAGCTCCTCCAAACTGACTTCCTTGGCTGCCGTTCCTTGGGGTGGCTCAGGTGGATCCTTACAGTCAATTTTCGAGATATTGCCAAATCGAACATATGTAGCCTTCGTTTCGCTGACCACAGTGCTGAATGTGCTCACGCTAATTTTTGAATTGCGTGCAGTGCAACCTGGGGCCAATGACAATAAGCCCGTTCCGTTAAGTTGCACTGTAGAAGCGATTCCTTTGCACACCGCTTGAAGTTCTATGAGATTGCGGGTGGCAAACATCCATCTGTTTCGCTGATGCGTTGCCAGCCACAGCAGCTCGGATCTTGACTGAACGACCTCACATATAGTCTCAGTTTTGTTGTTAAATAACTGAAACTCACACCGATTCTCCACGCTGAATGTGGCTTGGTGGTTGAAACATATGTGCTCGTCATTTGGCAGCTCCATACATTGGTTGAACTCGTCTTTAGTCAACCCCATGAACTGGTCTCTATGGGCATTGACGGCTATGATTTCGGTTCTTAGCTGGAATCGCTGCCAGCTTCCGGCTTTCCATGTTGGGATAGGCTTGATGCTGAACACTTCCTGTTGTGTTACAGACACCAGAGGTAACGATATCTTGAAGATGACGTGGTTGCTCGTTGTGGTGCCTTTGGCCTGCATCATTTTGTATAGTTGGATTACATTATCAGACGATACTGGGAGCCGTTGATCCGGTGGGATATGTTCCCGCATCTGATCTAGTTGCACCCTGAGTTGCTTGGGGGATACTAGCATCGGACTAATCGTTCGATGGCGAACGTCAGTTAGCACGTTAGCTATTTCACTCTGCATCCGCTGCATTCCCGTCGCCACCAGAGTTAGCTGAGCTGTCAAAACCATAAACGCTTGCTGCAAGTGGTCGCCTTGGTACTTGCCTCTTTCTTAATTGATTGCACCTATCTGGTACTCTAGCGTTTTGATTCGATCGTTGGTGGCTGAGCTGCTCTTTCTGACTATGTTTATCGTAAAGTCCAGAATTGATGTTTGATTTTTCAAGAGCATCATCAATACGTCCTCGTTAGACTTGACGTTGTTTATCATTTTAGACATGTCGTCGGCGTACTTTGAGTCCAGAACGCCAAATAATGAATTCGCCACATTTCCGACTATATCAAGTTGTGCTCTTCGTTGTCGGGAATGATTAATCAACTCATTTCCTGCTTGTAGCTCGTCATATACATGTTGAAAATGTTCATATATAGACTTGCAGGCATTGACGTTTCGTAACTCTGAACATTTGTGTTTTAGTTCAGATATCCCAGCAGCCAATATCCCCATGTCGCTCCAGTATGGCTTCAAGTCATAATATGCAATTATATTCCATTCCGAAATTGCCATTCTGGACGTGCCGAGCCGTTAGTAGAATATTCCCGGTTGACTTGCAAAAGGAGTTATGTTTACTGATTGTCCCATTGCTAACGGTAGTATGAGTAGCATTGCCAGCACTGTTGGCAAGATAGGAAATGATATCTTCCTTTTCTGCGTGGGGGTCTCTTCTGCTGGTGCTGTATCCTCACCAGAGCTGTGTGGTCGTTTTGTGGCTACTTCTTCCTTTAACAAAGGTGCCAAACGAGTAACTGGTCGTTTGAATGTGCCTGATGCCGTCTTGACATCTACTACGCGGACCTGATTGTCTTTGCCCGGATACGTTTTTACTATCCGTCCCATAGGCCAGCTCATTACCGGTACGTTGTCTTCTTTTACTAGGACTAGTAGTCCTTTTTTGACATTCTGGGCCATGGTCTTCCATTTAGTCCGCATTTGCGGACTGTGGTCCATGGACCACTGGTTCCAGAACGATTGCTTGAGTCTGGATACTAGCTCCCATCTTTTTACCAGAGTTTTTCCGGGTAGGGCAAGATTTGCATCAGGAGGCGCTACTAGAGGTTCACCAATTAAAAAGTGACCTGGAGTGAGCGCTGATGTATCCGTGGGATCAGATGACATCGGAGTGAGGGGCCTTGAATTGAGTATCGCCTCGACTTCAATGATTACTGTGTTGAGTTCTTCAAACGTTAGAGACGATGTGGCTGTAACTGATACCAGTAGCCTTTTCTTTTTGTGCGAAGCTTTGAATCGGACGTGTTTCCTATCGCTCCACTTTTACTCGAAGTTTTCACCGAATAATTCTAATCCACAAAATCCAATTTTTTAGTAGTTGGTCAGTGTTTTGGTGCTCGTTATTCACCAATAACATTTGAATCATTTCAAATAAAGACAGTGACTTTAATCTCTGATAATTATTTTGGTTTTAATTATCATCCATCCCCTCTGCCTTTTTTCTTCTGTGCTGTGCGTTTACTGCTTATCGCTGCACTCGTCTCAACATTGTTGTTGGTGCAAGCGTTCTGCATACCGCGAACAATCACACAACCTACTGTGTTTGTGGCGCCTAGATAAAAGCTCTTATTTATTCTTGCTCGATCTTTGTTTTGATCGTTTCCTTCGCCGCGCAAATTCAATACGATCCCTTGTGTTTCCTAAAATTCGCTTGCTTTTTACGAATTCTTACAATAAAACTCAACGACACCATGGCTTCTTGTTGTGTTACTGAATGCCCTAATGGCCGCAAAATAACTTCGCGGCAGACCACTGTCTTCTGTTGCCTCTGCGACAATACCGCCCACCCTGGCTGCGCTAATCTTGGTCATATTGGCTCACGTATTGCGGACCGCTTACGCGACCACGCCGGATTGGATTGGACGTGCCCGAGCTGCCTACATATCAAATCCGATATGAGAACCTTTATGCGGCAAACTCATCTTGAGTTTCAGTCCCTTTCGACTGGATTCAGGGAACTCTCAAGTCGCTTCCTTAAGGCGGAATCCCACTTCAAAAATCTGAAATTGCTAAGTTCTTCGCCTAATAACAACTTGTGTACTATGCCTAATGTTTCTTTGCAAGTTCCAGAACCTGCTACCCCCCTTATGCAGTTCAGGCCTCGAAACATATCCAGTGATATCAAATCGGCTGGGACCAATGTTTCCTGCGATGCTGCCTCATCTGAGCCAACTCAAAGTGCGGCTCTGGGCTCTCTACTCACGGACGTCGCCGAACCCTCAACTCAACTGCCTGTCTATGCTGACCTGGCCTCCACGTCGCGTGCTGCCCCCGTTAATGTCTTGGCGGCGGAAAACAACAGAGACGCTCATCTTGGAATACCGGCGGTATCAATCTCGTCGTCGCCTATCTCCTCGCCCGGACCACAACGCTCTGCAATCTCTGGAGTTGCTCAGCGAAAACCGTCTCCATTGGCCGGCGTCGCTCCTAGGAAGTTCGTCTTTGTTTCCCGTCTTAACCCTGGTGCTTCTGAAAATGATGTTAAGTCCCATCTGAGCAGCAAGTTGAATGTTTCTGGTACCGAATTTACCGTCTCAAAGTTCAATTTTAAACAGAGACGTGATATATCGTCGTTTAAAATTGCGCTTTCTGATGGTCTTTTGGATAGGGTCCTTGATCCCTCCGTATGGCCTGAACATGCCATAGTTCATGAATTCGTAAACAAAATTAATCCTCGGGCTCGTGCGCCTCAGACTCCCTCAGCTTTGCCTTCAAAAAACTGATCGACTCGTTTTCCATCCACTATCAAAATGTTCGTAGTTTGCTGGGGAAACTTAGTAAATTACACGTTAATAGTGTTTCTTTTGATGCTGACGTAATTGTTTTTACGGAAACGTGGCTTAACTCCTCTGTCTGTGATTCTGAACTCTTTGCTGGCAACTACGTTGTCTACAGGCACGACCGTCCATCGCGCATCGGCGGCGGTGTTCTTATCGCCGTCAAATCTTGCCTTGCCTCAAATTTGGCCCCGATAATTAATCTTGACTGCACTTTGGAGTTTGTTGCTGTTCGCATTCAAGTCTTTGACTATGTTGTCTATGTTTCATGCTCGTACATTCCACCTAGGTCTGACTTCGACATCTACAATCAGCACCTATCCTAAATTCAAAACATCCACTCGACTCTGAATGCTAATGACCACCTTATCGCTTTGGGGGACTTTAATCTCCCTCTCATATCCTGGATACCCTCACCTGACTCTAATGTTCTCATTCCCTCTGTCCCTCATGACTTCATTCACGGACTTATTGACCTTTCTTTAGGTCAATTAAACTATGTCAAGAACAGTTGTGACAAAATCTTGGACCTAATTTTTGTTTCTGACTTCGTCAATGCTTCTGTCTCTCGAATCGATCCTCTCTCTTGTCCCGAAGATGTTTACCACCCTACCATAGAGCTAATACTTGAAGCCTCGGCTCCTTTATTGCCTTGTGCTGCTACAGAGCCAGCTATGTTTCGCTGCTTCCGCAAAGCCAACTTCATTGACATGAATGCACATTTATCTTTAATTGACTAAACCTTTTTGGATAATACTGACGACCCCCTTGACTTGATTGAACGCTTCTATGACAATTTATATTCTTGTTTTGATTTGTTTGTCCCATCACTTCCCTCTCCTGTTACTTCACACAAGCCTCCCTGGTTTACACATCGTCTTTCGTATTTAAAAAAATGTTAAATCCAGACTTTTTAAAAAATTCCGTCGAACTGGACTACAAGCCGACCATGCCAGATATTTGGTAGCTCGCTCTGACTTCTTGACTCATAACTCCGAATGCTACAAGGACCACTTGAATCGGTGTAAAAGTGAATTTCAGACTAATCCTAAGCAACTTTATGCTTTCGTTAATTCAAAGCGCAAATCGCAGCTTTTCCCCTCCCGTCTTTATTTTAAATCCGAGTCGGCTTCCTCTGATCTTAATATTGCTAACCTATTCGCAAAATTTTTCCAGACTACGTACTCTTCTACCTGTTTTGACATTACATCCTTGTACAAATACTCTCTTCCGCATTCCAACTGCATTTTCATGCCCACAATCACGGAGGACGATGTTCTTCGGAACCTGAGATCCCTCAAGCCATCCTTTTCTGCTGGTCCCGATTTTGTGCCTAGTTGTGTTTTGAGAAACTGTGCCAATGCGTTATGTAGTCCTTTGTCAAAGCTTTTTCAAATGTCTCTAAATTTTTCGTTCTTTCCTGACAAGTGGAAAGAATCTTTCATAATTTCCATTCATAAAAAAGGAAATAAGTCTGATATTGAGAATTATAGAGGCATTGCTATACTTAGTGCGATTCCCAAACTTTTCGAACTCATAATTACTGGTCAACTACAACACCAATGCAGTTCACTTATGTCCTCCTCGCAGCATGGCTTTATGAAACAGTACCACAACCAACCTTCTGGAGTTCTGTGCTGTTATCAGAAATTCTTTTAAAGATAATATCCAGACAGACGTTATCTTCACTGATTTTAGTAAAGCGTTCGACTCAGTAAACCACCAGTTATTACTGAAAAAACTCTATTTATTAGGCTTCCCCCCTTTGTTGTCCGGCTGGATTGCAACATATCTTTCTAACCGCACTCAGAGAGTTGCTTTTAAGGGTGCGTTTTTCGATACTGTGCACGTTACTTCTGGCGTTCCGCAAGGGAGCCATCTCGGACCTCTTCTTTTTGTACTTTTTATCAACGACTTGCCTGATGTTGTTGCTCACTCCCAGGTGATGATGTACGCCGATGATGTAAAATTATGCTTGCCTCTAACAAACTCATCGTCACATATGCTTCTACAAACAGATCTGAACAACATGGAATCTTGGTGCTCCAACAATTTGTTGGTTCTCAACAACTCAAAATGCAAATTCATGTCTTTTTATCGGAAAAACTGCTTTCTCGCCAATTACTCTCTAGGGACGGGCGAACGCATCCATTCAGTTACAGACCTTGGAGTTTTGTTTACCCACAATCTAAACTTCAATAATCATATCAGCGTAGTTGTTGGCAAGGCTAAGGGCGTCTTTGCCTTTGTTAAGCGCTGGTCTAAAGAATTTGACGATCCCTATACCACTAAACTCCTATTCATCTCTCTTGTTCGGCCCATTCTCGAATACTGCTCGTGTGTATGGTCTCCCCAGTACGCGAAGTATCAGGACCTTATTGAATCGGTACAGAAACAATTCCTTTTGTTCGCTCTTCGTGGCTTAAACTGGGATCAACACCGTCGTCTACCGCCTTACATGGATAGACTGCGGTTTTTAGGCCTGCCCTCGTTGAAGAACCGTCAGACCTGCCATTTAGTGATGTTCATGCATAAACTTATTCACGGTCTAACGAGGTTGAGAAGATAGATGGAAGTGATATTCCATCTATCTTCTCAACCTCGTTAGGCTCTCGGTCCCTTGTAGGCCTTCCCGTCACTTTCGTCCCATTGCCCTTGATTTTTGTAAGTCTAACTTCGAGATTCATGGGTCTTTTCGTGTTTTATGTTCTATGTACAATGAATTTTATCACTTGTTAAATGTTGAGATGTCCTTAGATTTTAATTCAAATACTGTACTACAATACCTATCCTTACCTCGGCCCACCTGATGTGAGTCGGAGCACATCTCTAAAAAACACTCCCTTCCTCGGCCTGAGGTAAGGGTAGGGTCTTTATATAGCAGTTATTTGCTATTTTCTCTCAATAAATATCCATAAATAAATATCCATAAATTTTACTGCAGCTTCCCATAGGCCGCCAAATGATGGCGCTCGAGGCGGAATGAACTTGAACTCCACCTGCTGCTTCCTGCATTGGTTTACGATCTTTGTCTGATCCTGTTCTGTAAAGATTGTTTCTTCTAGCGCCTTTAACTGATTATTGGCACCTACAAAGTTCGTGGCGTTGTCACAATGAATTGTCTGACACTTTCCACCGCTAATCCGCTAATTTGCTTGCCGTAATCCCTCTTGATAGCACATCAGCTGGGTTATTCGCGGATGACACATGGCGCCACTGAGATTGATGCGACACCGCCTGGATTTTAGCTATCCGATTTGCCACAAACGTGTGGTATGATGATGCGGACGCATTTATCCAGGACAGGACTACAGTTGAATCAGTCCATAAGTATCCAGATGCCTTGTCTTCAGACATGCGCAAATCTTTTCTGACTCTATGGGTCAACTAGGCTCCTAACACTGCAGCACATAACTCTAGCCGCGGTAACGTTTCCTTAGCTGTCGGCGCAACTCTTGACTTTGAGCACAGCAAACGGACGGACACTTGATTATTTTTGTATGTGGCTCGCACATACACTGCTGCTCCATATGCTCGTTCTGAAGCATCGACAAATGTGTGCAATTATTGTGAGACGGGCACCTGTCCTTCGAAGATGTGTCTTGGAATTTGCATGTTGTTTAGCGCTTGTAAGTCAGCGCGGTAATTTTTCCAATCCACCTGAAGGGGCTGAGGAATCTCGTCGTCCCAGCCCATTTTTAATTCCCACAGGGTCTGCATAAACATCTTTGCCTTGACCACCACGGGAGCAAATAATCCTAGTGGATCGAATATTTGCGATGATTCCGAACTGACCACTCGTTTGGTGATGGTTGATGCTTCGCTTTTTTGAGATCGTCCACATAACTGATCCTTTTGTGGCATCCAAAGCAAACCCAAAGTCTTAACACTGTATTGTTGGAGTGTTTCGTCTAACTTGACGTTAGAGACGATATCCTCTTTAGGAATTTGGCTTAATACCTCTGAGTTATTGGAACACCATTTTCGGAGCTTGAATCCAGAAGGCAGCAGTATTTTGTTTAATTCTTGTTGAATTTGTACGGCCTCTGGGATACTGTCTGCTCCTGTGAGACACGTAAAAGTCATGATTTTGTACTGATGATCCAAGCGGTAGATGATTCTTGGCCTTCTCGGACAGATAATCCAAGCATTTAGTAGCGGGGAATGGCGCTGATGTTGTACCATATGTGACCGTTTTAAGTCTGTAAAACTTTAGATCTTCTGATGGTTTCTTACGCCATACGATTAATTGATGGAACTGGTTGTCTGGGTGCATCCACACCTGCCGATACATTTTTTCTATGTCTGCAGTAAACACATATCTGTGAGTGCGGAATCGTAGTAAAATTGCAAACAATTCGCTCTGCACAGTGGGTCCAGCGTACAATATATCATCCAATGATTTATTGCTTGTCGTTTTACAGGATGCATCAAACACTACACGCAGTTTTGTGGTACTGCTTTCGGGTTTCAATACAATACGGAATGAAGTAGTGATCTGAGGGTACGTGTGTGGGTGGTACCGGCTTCATGTGTCCAAGACGTTCATATTCATCCATGAAGTCTACATATCCTTTCCAGACTTCTGGTGGCGTTCGTCGCTCTAATGCCAAAAATCTGTTGGTTGCTGTTTTTTGAGATGCCCCCAGGGCTGAAGTTCCTTCAGAAAATGGAAGTTTCACAATGAATTTTCCATCTACCTGTAGGTTCGCTACAAAATGAGATTCGCAATGAGCTTCTATTGGAGATCGAGCCTTTTCTTTGGTGTCTAGGTTTTCTAGTGTCCAAAATCGCTCTAGTAGCGTATCCACCTCCTCTTCTGTGGTTGCCGCTGCACAAAATGCACCAAAATGTTTGTGTTGAGGCTTAGATGCCTGGCAGATAGTGCATAAACTATTGCCTGTAGTTGTCGCAACTAGCACTTGGAACTAGTTGGACGGTTTGATTGGGTTTGGGTGAGGTTTGGTTGGTTGGTTGGTTGGATGAGGTTGGTTGGTTGGTTGGTTGAGGGCATAAAGACACGACGATGGTGTCGGGCGCATGTGGTGCATGAATAAAAGCTCTATTGTGAGTTAGAACTCTTACTGACTTTATTAATGAAAACTTAACAGTATATATAGGTACAAAATGTTTATGGTAACAAATATCGTATAACAAAATAATGTGGGTTACTGTGAATGTGGGTTACTGTGTATGTGGGTTATTGTCAGATATAAGACCTGACACTTATTGCTACTGTGTATGTAGGTTATTGCCAGCTATATGACCTACACTTATTGCTCTAATTGCTTTCCTCATGTCCGCCAGTTATGCATGTTCGCTTGACCTGGTAAATGATACTTTATTAACGACAAATGCATGTGGCTGCGACTGAAGAATTATTATGACGAATTCTACATGATATTGCTTATGAGTAATGTTGCTGTGACTGAACAGGCATTATCCACTATCGCCAGCGATGCAGGAGGTTGTGTGGGCGGAAGTGGACAAAATGCTGGAGCTTGGCGTGATCGAGGTCAGCGAGAGTCCGTGGAGTAACCGCACGACGGTGGTGCGAAGGCCGGACAAGAACCGTTTCTGCCTGGACGCACGGAAGCTCAACCAGCTCACAGTGAAGGATGCATATCCGCTGCCATGTATCGAAGGAATCCTGGCTAGGATTGAGCAGACGCACTACATCTCGAGCGTCGATTTAAATGTCGCGTTTTGGCAGGTAGAGTTGGATTCCGATAGTCGCCCATACACAGCGTTCACAGTAGCCTGGAGGCCGCTGTATCAGTTCCGGATGATGCCGTTTGGACTGTGCAACGCGGCGCAGAGGCTCTGCCGACTGATGGACAAAGTGATTCCCGCGCAGCTGAGGTCGAACGTGTTCGTGTACCTGGACGATCTGTTGATCATCGCACCGGACTTCGAGACGCACCTGAAGTATCTCGGATTGGTGGCAGAGTGTCTGCGGAAGGCGAATTTGACAATAGGGTTAAAGAAGTCGAAATTTTGATACAGGAGCCTGAGGTACCTGGGGTTCATTATCGGCGGCGGGGCGCTGCGAATGGATCCGGAGAGGATCGTCGCGATTCAGAGGATTCCCGAGCCGAAATCCGTAAAGGAACTGCGTAGTTTCTTGGGAACAGCGAGGTGGTATCGCCGGTTCATAAAGGACTTCGCGGCGATGGCGACTCCTCTCACCAACGCGCTTAAAAAGGGAAAGCACACGAGGTTAATGCTAGACGAGGAGGCCAAGAGCGCTATACAGGCGTTGAAGGCGGCACTTACCTCGGCCCCGGTTCTGGTTCATGCCGATTTTAAGCGCCCGTTCGTGGTCCAGTGCGAGGCGTCACACCATGGGGTCGGGGCGGTACTTTTCCAGTACGACGAGGACAAGAACGAGCGTCCGATTGCCTTCGTTTCTGCAAATCTGAATAAACATCAGCTGAATTATTCAGTGACAGAAAAGGAGTGCTTGGCAGCAGTACTTGCAGTAGAGAAGTTCCGTCCGTACGTGGAACTGATGCCGTTTACGGTGATCACCGACCACGCCAGCCTCAAGTGGTTGATGACCATGAAGGACATCAGCGGACGCCTGGCGCGATGGTCACTCCGACTGCAAAGTTTCGATTTCCAGATCGCACACCGGAAAGGAGCCGACAACTTGGTGGCCGATACGTTGTCCAGATGCGTGGAGAAGCTGGAGCTGGATGTCGACGAAGCCCTCGGATTCGCTACGACGGAGTTCCAATCTGTGGAATACAAGGAAATCCGAGATGAGATTAGGGACAACCAGGCTCGCCTACCGGATATGCGTGTGGAGGGCGATCTCATCTTCAAACGCCTTGGGTTCAGCAGATTGGAGGACGAAGTCGAGGGAGGCCGTGGAAGCTATGGATTCCAGCCTCGTTGACAGCCCATGATGATCGCGACGGCCCATGAGGATCCGACGTCGGGACACGGAGGGATGAAGAAGACGCTGCAACGCCTCCAACGGCAGTATTACTGGCCGGGAATGACGACGCAGGTTCGGGACTTCGTGGGACGCTGCATCCAATGCAAGGAAGCGAAGGCGCCGAATTACCGGACACATGTCGGGATAGGGCAGGAAGTGGTGACGGAGAGGCCGTTCCAGAAGCTCTACATAGACTTCCTCGGCAAGTATCCGCGGTCGAAGCGAGGTAAGGCCTGGATTTTCGTGGTCGTGGATCACTTCTCGAAGTTCACGTTAATGAAGTCGATGAGAGAAGCCACTGCCACAAATGTCGTCGAGTTCCTGGTACACGAAGTGTTTTACAAGTTCGGAGTACCAGAGGTAATCCACTCCGACAATGGCAAGCAGTTCGTCTCGAAGGCGTTTCAGGACGTGATGGAAGCGTACGGCGTGCATCACATGCGGACAGCAGTGTACTCGCTGCAAAGCAACACTGCCGAGAGGGTGAACCGAACAGTCCTGGCCGCGATCCGGACATATTTGGAGCAGGATCATCGAGATTGGGATGCATATCTGCCGGAGATCGAAGACGCAGTCCGGAACTCGATCCATGAGGCAACGGGCGTGACGCCGTTCTTTGCAGTGTTTGGCCAGCAGATGTACCATTACGGCAGCTGCTATAAGTTGGCCAGAAAGCTGCAGTCGATGACGGATCATGAGGTAGCGACGCTGAATACCAGGGACAAACGGGATATCATCCGCGAGCGCATCAAGGAACACCTGCATCAGGCGTACGAACGCAGCAGCCGCTGGTACAACAAGCGCGCCCGTGAGTTTCACGCAAAACCTGACCAAGAAGTGTTCCGTCGAAATTTCACGCTGAGCGACTTTGGCAGGAACTACAGCGCCAAGTTCGCGCGGAAGTTTGCCAGATGCCGAGTCGTGAAGCCAGTGGGGAACAATATGTTCGAGCTGGAGGACCTGGCGGGGAAACCGATTGGCATCTACCATGCGAAGGACTTGCGGCTGTAAGGTAGAACACGCTGAGAATAGGCAGGAGGCAGGCGGAAAACGAACCGTGGGTGTGGCCTACGTTGGGAGCTGCGCAGGTTTGATGGGGCAAGGCCCATCCGCCGATGGGACACATCGCAGTGGAGTAGTTGTCCATGTTTGTTGCTGTTTTTTTTTTTTGTTTGTTTACGTGTCGTAGGAATGCTCGCGAATATTTGCCTCCTCTACGATTGGCCAATTTTCGCGTGGTGTTGCATTCTGGCGGTGATCGATAGCCGCAGGCGAAACAAATATCGTCTGGGATGCACACTGGGAGAAGGTTGGCAGGGCCGAAAGGAAGGGGAAGAGTGGAACGCAAGACGCCACCTACCGTCCACACCCAGAAAAGGGGAAAGTGGATGGTAGGTAAGGATCATGAGAGGAGAGCCCGGAGCGAGTGCCTCCACTCATACCAAGGCAGAAGCGGGGCTCTGGCCTTGAAAGCGTTTCTCGACCTCAAAAGAGTGGAGAGTAGATAGAGGGAAAGGGAATCGACGGGAACCGAACCCATAAATAGGGCAAGGTGACGGCCATTCCTAAAAAACCGAGCCAGATCGTCGCGACCCGTGGACTAGCCACCGCCATCCGTATCGCGGATGAAAGATATATAAAAAAAAATATATGTAAATAAAAAACGTGAGTGCAGTGGTGAAAGACAGGTGAAAGTTTTAATAGCCCGGAAGTCCGCAGGGAAAACCTATTCGGACATCGACGGAGCTGGAGGACAGGAAGGAGGAACCAAGCCGGAGGAGAGGGCCGGAAAAGGAACAATAAAAAACGGCGGACATTCACATCCCGGGACAGCCATTTCGGGCCCGGGATAAACTTTTCTGTCAACCCGAGTACGAGGTTCCAACCTCCAAAATCCGTTCACCGCAAGGAGGGATCCGAAAACCAGATTTGGCCATCAAACCTTAGTGAATTCACTTTATTCCACTTATTTATTTAATTTATTTATTTAATTATTCAAAATATTTATTTATTTATTTATCCAGAATTATTTATTTATTTAATTTATTTATTTATTCGTTGTGTGTCGGTATAATTGGTTATTTATTTATTTAATTGTTATTTTTTTCATATGTGCCCGTGCAAATAGTCAGAATGTCCGTTAGATTCGTCAGTGCATAAATATCTGTATTTATTTATTTATTTATTGCCTCGGCGCTATGTAGCCTGCAAAATGCACATATATTAAACAGCGACTATCGGACAGAAACACAAACACGCAATCCCAATGAAAACAAATTAAGGCACGGCACAATTTAAAACAATTATTTATTAATATATTAGCAGACATACAACAATTTAGTAAATAATGGTATGAAGACATGAAGTAAAGCAAATTTAAATCCTAATTTAAATTTAATCCTTGAAGTAGTGTACTGTCTAGGCCGATATATGTAGGGGTGTTTATTGTTGTCCTGTCCAAACGAACAACCCGTCTCAGCCCCTTATCTGTGTTGGAGCTCCAGTTAGGATAAAAAGCTGAAAAGAATGGATGGTTAATAATCATTATATTTATATATACACATACATTTATATTTATATTCATATATATACCCGTACATTTCGTCGTGTTCTCGCAGAATTCATTTTGATTCCTTCGTCGTTGATCCGCATAGATTTGGGATGTAGATTTGCTTCCCAAATGCTGTAAATAGATTGTCAAGAAGGGACAAAATTGTATATTAGTAAACTTAAGTCAAATTTGTTGAAGGATTAAATATTTATAACGATGAGTGGCTAATTGTTTTACGTGGGAGGGGGGAGAATGATGACCGGATGAGGCGGTGACCAGGAGAAGCCGGAACAGCCGTCTGCCAAGGGGAATCCGATGACCTGATGCGGATTCCAGGAAGGGAGGGTGCGTCAAGGGGCGACAACAGCCTTGCCCCGAGCCTACATCTGAGGAGGGAAGTGATCGTTAATTTGTGCAGTTGATTTTGTTATATTTTGTTGAGTTTGTTTACCCTTTGTTGTTGTTGTCAGCGGATTCCAGATCAACTGGTTTTGTGGTGCGACCTGTGGGCAAACGGGGTAAAATCCCGCTGAGATGACTGGTTAGCCGGCCTTGCCCCATCAAAACAGCAGGTCGTAACAAAACCTGGTTAAAGCCGGAGATTCTTAGCTCCGAAGTTTTCCCAGCTGCGTTCACGATTTATCGGCTAGATTGGCCGTTAGACGCAGGGGTGGGGTCCTCATAGCGGTCAACTCCACTCTCACGTCAGAATTAGTAACTTTCGAGGAAAACAACGAAGTTGAATTCCTTTGTGTGAAGCTATCATTTAATGGTCGTTTTGTTTTTATTACATGTTCCTATATTCCTCCATTGTCCGAACTACCTATTTTTTGGAACGACCTTTCCGCCATTCGGATGGTTTCCAATATGCTTTCTGATAGGTTATCTGGGGGTCTTCTGGGGTTATTTGGTCCCTAAATAGCTCCTCTAACACACTTCAATCCTCAACACAACATGATTTTATTGCTGGCTTGTTCGACATTTCGCTATCTCAAGTCAACCATGTACGAAATTCCTTAGAGCGCTTGCTTGATCTTTGTTTTGTCTCTGATCCGGCGAGTGTCACTTTACTGAGGGACGCGCCGCTGACGCAACCTGAAGATTCCTATCATCCTACTTTCGATGTGACACTCGACATTGGTGCTGATATACTGAAGAAATCTGATAGACCAGCCAAAAGAGTTTACTGTATTCGCAAGTCTGATTTCGACCGGCTGAATAATTTTATTTCGGACTTTAACTGGTCTGATTTATACAAATGCACTGACATGGCTGATGCCGTGGACATTTTTTACAATGCGATGAATTCATTCTTCTCGGAATGTGTTCCCTTATACTATCGTTCTATTTCAAATAAACCACCTTGGTTTACTAAAGAATTGAGTCGCTTGAAAAATGTAAAGTCAAGGCGGTACATGAAATTTAAAAAAAACCGGTTCTCGTTCTGACCTCTCTAACTATATAACTCGGTCAAACTTCACCGTACTGAGCGCCCAGTGTTATAAAAACTATTTGACTCGTTGCAGGGTCCAATTTTCTCAGGATCCTAAACAGTTTTATAATTTTGTTAATACTAAACGTCCTTTGTTGTTTACAATATTTATTAATGATCTGCCCGAAGTTTTGACAAATTCTAGAGTACTAATGTACGCTGATGATGTCAAGCTTTGCAATACAAGGACGTTGCTTACCAGTCTGATTTACAAACAGATCTTGATAGCTTCCAATCCTGGTGCTGCATAAACCTACTAAACTTAAATGGCTCTAAATGTAAGCTAATGACATTCTCTCGTGTCGTTCCCAAGCTTGCAATTTACACGCTTAACTGCTGCTCTTTGGAAAGAATTAACTCAGTTGATGACTTGGGTGTCCGCCTGGATCCCAAACTTGACTTTATCAATCATATTTCGTGCATGGCGAATAAAGCTAGAGGCATGCTGGGATTTATTAAACGGTGGTCGAAAGAATTCGATTACCCCTATGTAACAAAAACTTTATATATTTCACTAGTTCGTCCTATCTTAGAATATGGATCTTGCGTTTGGAGCCCCCAGTACGGGGTCACAGTAAACGCATCGAATCGGTTCAAAAGAACTTTTTGCTTTTCGCTTTACGCGGCTTAAACTGGGATGCTGAACAGAGATTACACTCCTATTATAGTAGACTTCTCCTATTTAACTTACCCTCCTTGGCTAATCGTAGAACTATGCTTGGTATTACCTTTATTTATAACCTTATTCACGGCGATGTGAAAAGTACTGACTTGTTAGACCGGATCAATTTCCACGTTTTGAGTAGAAATACTAGATCATATACCCTTAGTTTTGCGCCATTGTATCCTATGAACTGCATGATCCCTTTAGAGTACTGTGTGCAAGTTATAATGATTTGTATTCGGTGATCTGACATGTTGATAGTCTTCCTAAACTAAAAACTTTAATCCTTACCCACTTAGATCGCATTCATGCAAACACTCAGGCTGCTCGCCGGTAGTTTATTTCCTTGCATTCTTTTCTATATTTTCCATCGCGTCTACTAATACTTAACCCTAACAGGCACGTACCTGGTTTCATAAGGGCCAGTTGAGTGTACTGACCGTAGTGCATCAGCGTCCATATATATGTTGCAGAAGACGATTGAGAATCGTATCTGCTACATGGCGGGGATTGTTGTATGCGTCAACCAATATTTCCCATGCGCTCATGTAATTTTCCTTTTTAAGATCAATATGCCCTATTAATCTTTCTGCCTCTCCAGTTACGGTGGTTTTGAGGTACCACATCTTCCTGACTGTGGGCATGTTGGTATCGTGAACCATGCATTTGAACAAGTCGAAGAACTGAGTCCATTTGAGTAGATCCCCATCGAACTTTGGGATGCTGACTCTGGGCAAATGTACATCTTCATTGTTTGATGCACTTGTTTGCGCCTCCAAGACTCTTTGAACTTCTCCTTCTAGTCGGAGGAACGACTGCATGTCGTATCCTTCTTTGACTGGGTCTTCGTATTCTTCCTGAACAGCGAAGTGAACATTCTGATATTGGGACCATAATGAGTTTATCGAATCCCTTGTTATGGCCCTTCCGATTTTGGAAAATTCTTTCAGGGCCCGTTTGATTGATTCAGCGATCGCCCTTTGTCGCCGACATGCTGATATCAGCTTCCTTGCAGGTTGCGGTAAGCTTGCAACGTCTGCATTTTTCAAAGCATTGCTCGAGGTTGCCTTTCCGGGGGCTTTGCTCGAGGTTTGAACCATTGCATCGGTTATTATCGTTCTGCATCTGTCGTATTACTCACGGCAGTCTACGTAGAACTTTAAATATTCTGCGGTTCTATATTCCGCTGGAATATTTTTGTCATTATCCGCAAATCGATTCCATGCTTCATCGATTGCGGCCAACTTTGATTTATAATACGTTGGAAATTGCTTTCTTTCCGCAGAGTCTTTTTTAAAATTGCGGATGAGTTCGATATTTATCGACTGATTTCTTCCTGCAAGTCTAACGCCTCTGTGCCTGCTTGCTCCTTCTTATTAGACATATTGAAAATTGTTTTTTGGTTCCTGAACGTTGGGAGTGTTTTATTTGCTTTGACAGCTGGATACGCTCCTATTCGCAACCGTGATGTGGTCGAAGGAATCAACAAATGGCCCATAGACTTGGGGGATTTCTAGAATTTAGAGTTCTAAAAAAGGATTTTGGTCAATGTGTAGTTGTGCCGATAAGTTCCCAAGAGTTACGCAACTTTATCGGTTGATCTCACCAAGCTTAGAAAAATTCTCAAGAGTTACGGAATCTTTCCTGTGCTTTTGACGACTTCAGGACAATTTCCTGTGAGTCAAGTCTTCACCAAAATTGTTCATTTGGTGGGTAACAATTAGGAAAATCCCAATAGTTACGGATTTTTCCTTTTGTTGAAATGTTTATGAAGTCCCAAGAGTTACGGTTTTTCCTATTTTTGACTTACGTCGCTTGACGTGTTCGTCGGGGTCACCAAAATGTTTGTGTTGAGGCTTGGCAGATAGTGCATAAACTATTGCCTGTGGTTGTCGCAACTAGCACTTGGAACTGGTTGGACGGTTTGATTGGGTTTGGGTGAGGTTTGGTTGGTTGGTTGGTTGGATGAGGTTTGGTTTGTTGGTTGGTTGAGGGCATGAAGACACGGCGATGCGCATGAATAAAAGCTCTCTGTGAGGAAGAACTCTTACTGACTTTATTAATGAAACTTAACAGCATATATAAGTAAAAAATGCTTATGGTAACAAATATCGCATAACAAACTAATGTGGGTTACTGTGAATGTGGGCTATTGTCAGCTATAAGTGACCTGAGACTTATTACCCTATTTCACTTTCCTCATGTCCGCAAGCTATGCATATTCGCTTGACTTGGTAACTGATAATTTATTTACGACAAATGCATTTTGCTGCGACTGAAGAATTATTATGTAGTATTCTAAATATTATTGCTTATGAATAAACGCTGCCGTGACTGAACATTATTGATATAAAAATATGTAAACAATACGAGCATCGGAAGAATATCGCCCTTTAATTGATCTGTCTGTATGGGCTCACCCAATGCTTGGATCGCTTCCTATTTGGTTTAGAATCTTCCTCATCCATTACGGCAATAATTGCTGATATAGCAATAGTGGCTTTTATCTTATATTGTTTACAAGCATGTATAACCCGTCATTTTCCGTCAAAAAAACCGAACAGCTAGTAAAATCAGCGGTCACAGCTGTTGCATTCTGGCGGTGATCGATAGCCGCAGGCGAAACAAATATCGTCTGGGATGCACACTGGGAGAAGGTTGGCAGGGCCGAGAGGAAGGGGAAGGGTGGATCGCGAGACGCCACCTACCGTCCACACCCAGAAAAGGGGAAAGTGGATGGTAGGTAAGGATCAAGGGAGGAGAGCCCGGAGCGAGTGCCTTCACCCTGGAAAGCGTTCCTCGACCCCAAAAGAGAGCAGACAGAGGAAAAGGGAATCTGCGGGAACCGAGCCAATAAATAGGGCAAGGTGACGGCCATTCCTAAGAAAATCCGAGCCAGATCGTCGCGACCGGGGATGAGCCACCGCCATCCACATTACAATTTATATTAAATTATTAAATTTATATAGAAAAAAAAACATGAGTGCAATGTGGATAGGCGCAGAAAAATCTGATTAACTCGAAGTCCGCAGGGAAACCCACACATCGACGGATCTGGAGGACAGGAAGGAGGAAAGGGCCGGAAGAGGAAAACAGAAAAAAACGTGAGTCCGTTCCGAGGGGGACATGGAAAATTAATAATAGTGAATATTGTGGGGTTCCCAGGGCGGACAGTAACATCCCGGGACAGCCAGTTCGGGCCCGGGATAAACTTTTTTCCGGTCAGCCCGATTTCGAGGTTCCAACCTCCAGAAAACCCCCGTACACCGCAAGGAGGGATCCAGACTTGGCCATCCAGTTTATATAATTTAATTTATTCCACTTAGTTATTTAATTTATTTATTTATTTATTGAAAATTATTTATTTATTTATTTATTTATTTATTTATTTATTTATTTATTCGTTGTTTGTCGAGATAAGTGGTTATTTATTTATTTAATTGTTATTTTTTTTATATGTGCCAGTGCAAATAGTTAAAAATGTCCATTAGTTTCGTCAGTGCATAAATGTTTAAATTTATTTATTTACTGCCTCGGCGCTATGCAGCCGGCAAAGTGCACATAAATTAAACGGCGACTATTGGATAAAAGCACAAGCACGCAATCCCAATATAAACAAATTAAAGGCACGGAATTAAATACAATTTAAAAACAATTATTCATTGAAATATTAACCGACATACAACAATTAAGAAAATAATGATATAAAGACATGAAGAAAAAGCAAATTTATTTCCTAACTTAAATTTAATCCTTAAAAATAATGATCTGCCCAGGCCGATCTCTGTAGGGGTGTTTATTGTTGTCCTCTCCACGCAAACGACCCGTCTCAGCCCCCTTATCTGTGTTGGAGCTCCAGTTAGGATAAAAAGCTGAAAAAGAATGGAGGGTTAATAATTATTATATTTATATATACACATACATTTATATTTATATTTATCTCCATATATACATACATACCCGTACATTTCGTCGTGTCCTCGCAGAATTAATGTTGATTCCTTTCATCGTCGATCCGCATAAATTTGGGATGTAGACTTGCTTCCCAACTGTAAATAAATTGTCAAAAAGACGATATTGTATGTTAGTAAAAATTAAGTCAAGTATGTTAAAGGATTAAATGTTTATAACGATGAGTGGCTAATTGTTTTACGTGGGGGGGGAAGAATGATGACCGGATGAGGCGGTGACCAGGAGAAGGCCAAAACAACCGTCTGCCAAGGGGATTCCGGTGACCTGATGCGGATTCCAGGAAGGGAGGGTGCGTCAAGGGGCGACAACAGCCATGCCCCGAGCCTACATGGAAAGAGGAGAAAGATCGTTAATTTGTGCAGTTGATTTTGTTATATTTTGTTGAGTTTGTTTACCTTTTGTTGTTGTTGTCAGCGGATTCCAGATCAGCTGGGTTTGTGGTGCGACCTGTGGGCAAACGGGGAAAAATCCCGCTGAGATGACTGGCTAGCCGGCCTTGCCCCATCAAAACAGCAGGTCGTAACATAATGGCGCCCAAAGTCAACTAGAAGTGGGGTGGCGGAGGCCTTTGAAAAGGGGCATCCGCACCCATACGCAGGAGACGGAAAAAGTAAATAATTCCCAGTCGAGGGCGGGAATCCGAGTGGGCCGGCATTCCAGGCTGGAAGGTGTTGCGAAGGCTTATGTCGGCAATAAAAAGTCAGACGTAATTGCTCGCCGCGGGAAAACCTGGGGTGCTGGAGTGAAAGACCACAAAGTAAATGTTCGTGTAGTTAAATTTTTGTCTTGTCCATATTCACCTAAAAGCGGATATCCTCCAGGAGAGAAGGGATGGCACTAGCGACAGGAAAGTCGGCTAGGAGGCTCCCGAGAGGTGCCTGGTGGCAAAAGGAGGATCCGTGGCGGGTGAAGAAGAAGGTAGAGTCAGGCTCCTGCCGTTTGCGGTGCGGATGTGTGCGAGGAAATTGCTGGTCTACGGGTGGCCCATGGGAACACAGGGTTCACCATGCGATGCACCCGGAACAGCAAAAGAACTCGCAGGCACATTCGCAGCGTAATCGGACAGGACGCCGCGAGTAGGTGAGCGCCCTCGCTACCCTGTCTTCCGAGATGAATATAGTGGAGCCGACGGAGCTCGCAAGAGTGCAAAACGATCGGGAGGTAGTGCTGCAGACGCAGAAAAAGCAGACGGTTGACGGCTCCGGTCAGGCATCAGTTCTTTTCCCCCCGTATTTGTTGTGCAGGTTGAGTGTTATTTGTCGTCTAGAAAGATAAAGTAAAGCGTGTTAATTGTTAGGAATATAGGTAGCAGTTAGGTAGCAATTAGGTAGCATAGAAAGTTTATGAGCAGGAGTTACAATTTGCGGTCCAACGCTGGTAGGATGACTACGAGGACTCCACGGTCAGAAGGTCCGCAAGATGAAGCGGCAGGAGGAGCCGTAGGCGGGGCAGCAGGAGACAGCTGGGACGTGTCTCCCCCACGTCGGGTAATCCCGAGCGAAATCGCCTCCTCGGTGAACGCTGTGGTGGCCCAGGCGTACGAGACGCATCGGGCAGCGGCGTCGGAAAACATCAGCCAGACAATCCGGGAGGAGATTCGCCGGGGATTCATGGAAATGATGGCCATGATCAACGAGGTAGCCCAGCCGTTGAAGGAGACAGCAGCCGCGGATCGGGAGTTGCAGCTGACGCCAAGGCAGGTCGACGTCGGAGTCGACTGTGGCCACAGAGCTAGCGGACGCCCAGAGGCGGCGAGCACGACGGGAGCGTATCCGAAGGCCAAGCCGGAAGTGGCCGTGAGAGGGGTCCGGATAGAGAAATGGGAAATTTTCTTCGACAGCGACCCGAACAAGCTCGCCGTGGAGGATTTCGTCTTCCGGGTGGAATACCTGCAGCGGCAGTCGAGGTGTTCCTGGGACCAGATGCTGGGCAGCTTCTACCAGCTCATGCGAGGCCAGGCGGCCGAATGGTACTGGCAGTTCGTCCGGGAGAGTCCGCTGCAGACGTGGGAGGACCTGAAGGAGAGTCTGGTGGCCAGATTTCGCGGCCGGGGAGGCGAATTTGAGCGGATGCGAGCGCTCCAGGACCGGCGGCAGCAGCCGGGTGAGTCCGTGGACGAGTATTTCCGGGCCATGAGCCGTCTGGGTAACCGGCTGCTAAGGCCAATAACGGAAGCGGAAATGGTAAAGATCATGAAGAAGGGTCTTACCGCCGAGATCGCCCGCTTCGTGTACGCCCTACGGGTATACAGTGTGGAGCAGCTACGCGAGGAGTGCCTGGAGGTGGAGTATGCCTTCTTGAGACGTGACATCCGACCCGCGTACCGTGGACCGTCCAAGCACCTGAGGATGGCTGCGACGTCAGCAACATCAGTACCTAAAATAGAGCAGGTTAAGATAGGCGTAGATAGGTATAAGGAAAAACCATACCTGTTAAGATACCTACCGGCAGAGGAGCGGATGCAGAAGTACCTGGAGGCTCGGAACAGGATTTTTGGGCATCACCAATTGGATGGGATGCGGGGTGTCAGTCGGAGGCTCTTGAAGGCCAGAACACGATTCCGGCAGAGGCACCAGACCCGACGAGCTGTGGTGGAAGCCGTGCGCCGAGGGATGAGCGACGACCCCAGGGTGTTCGCCGAGGTGGTCATCCGTGGAAAGCGAGTTTCCGGGTTGCTTGACACCGGCGCATCCGTCAACGTCCTGGGTAAAGGGAGCCGGGAGCTGCTGGAGGAGATCGGCGTGAGGATGGAGAAGTACCTGTCCGTGGTGAAGACGGCTGCGGGAGAAGACAGGTCGATCATCGGACGAGTGCATGTGCCGGTGCAGTTTAAGGGAGCGGAGAAGGTGCTCACCTTTTACGTGTGCCCGTATTTGGAGCAGGCCATGTACCTCGGCATCGATTTCTGGAGGCGGTTCGCGTTGGCACCAGACATCCTCGGGAAGCAGCCAGCAATGAAGCCGAAGGCGAGCGTTTCGGAAGTGTGGGATCCGAACAATCCGTGGCTCGATGGGAAGACGGCCAAGGAGTCCGTAATCGAGGAGTGGGTCCTGCCTGAGAAACAAAAGGAACAATTAGAGGCGGTCAAAAAGGAGTTCCTTGCCTTCGAGGATGTGGGCCTGGGAAAGACATCGATGGAGAGGCACCGGATCCAGTTAGTGGAAGGCGCGAAACCGTTTAAGGATCGGCATTATCCACTATCGCCAGCGATGCAGGAGGTTGTGTGGGCGGAAGTGGACAAAATGCTGGAGCTTGGCGTGATCGAGGTCAGCGAGAGTCCGTGGAGTAACCGCGCGACGGTGGTGCGAAGGCCGGACAAGAACCGTTTCTGCCTGGACGCACGGAAGCTCAACCAGGTCACAGTGAAGGATGCATATCCGCTGCCATGTATCGAAGGAATCCTGGCGAGGATCGAGCAGACGCACTACATCTCGAGCGTCGATTTGAAGTTCGCGTTCTGGCAGGTAGAGTTGGATCCCGAGAGTCGCCCATACACAGCGTTCACAGTAGCCGGGAGGCCGCTGTATCAGTTCCGGATGATGCCGTTTGGACTGTGCAACGCGGCGCAGAGGCTCTGCCGACTGATGGACAAAGTGATTCCCGCGCAGCTGAGGTCGAACGTGTTTGTATACCTGGACGATCTGTTGATCATTGCACCGGACTTCGAGACGCACCTGAAGTATCTCAGATTGGTGGCAGAGTGTCTGCGGAAGGCGAATTTAACAATTGGGTTAAAGAAGTCGAAATTTTGCTACAGGAGCCTGAGGTACCTGGGTTTCATTATCGGCGGCGGGGCGCTGCGAATGGATCCGGAGAGGATCGTCGCGATCCAGAGGATTCCCGAGCCGAAATCCGTTAAGGAACTGCGTAGTTTCTTGGGAACCGCGGGGTGGTATCGCCGGTTCGTAAAGGACTTCGCGGCGATGGCGACTCCTCTCACCAACGCGCTGAAAAAGGGAAAGCACACGAGGTTGATGCTAGACGAGGAGGCCAAGAGCGCTATACAGGCGTTGAAGGCGGCACTTACCTCGGCCCCGGTGCTGATTCACGCGATTTTAAGCGCCCGTTCGTGGTCCAGTGCGACGCGTCACACCATGGGGTCGGGGCGGTACTTTTCCAGTACGACGAGGACAAGAACGAGCGTCCGATTGCCTTCTTTTCTGCGAAGCTGAATAAACATCAGCTGAATTATTCAGTGACGGAAAAGGAGTGCTTGGCAGCAGTACTTGCGGTTGAGAAGTTCCGGCCGTACGTGGAACTGATGCCGTTTACGGTGATCACCGACCACGCCAGCCTCAAGTGGTTTATGACCATGAAGGACATCAGCGGACGCCTGGCGCGATGGTCACTCCGGCTGCAAAGTTTCGACTTCCAGATCGCGCACCGGAAAGGAGCCGACAACGTAGTGGCCGATACGCTGTCTAGATGCGTGGAGGAGCTACGACGGAGTTCCAATCTGTGGAATACAAGGAAATCCGAGATGAGATTAGGGACAACCAGGCTCGCCTACCAGATATGCGAGTGGAAGGCGATCTCATCTTCAAACGCCTTGGATTCAGCAGATTGGAGGACGAAGTCGAGGGAGGCCGTGGAAGTTATGGATTCCAGCCTCGTTGACAGCCGGGATGATCGCGACGGCCCATGATGATCCGACGTCGGGACACGGAGGGATAAAGAAGACGCTGCAACGCCTCCAACGGCAGTACTACTGGACGGGAATGACGACGCAGGTTCGGGACTTCGTGGGACGCTGCATCCAATGCAAGGAAGCGAAGGCGCCGAATTACCGGACACAGGTCGGGATAGGGCAGGAAGTGGTGACGGAGAGGCCGTTCCAGAAGCTCTACATAGACTTCCTCGGCAAGTATCCGCGGTCGAAGCGAGGTAAGGCCTGGATTTTCGTGGTCGTGGATCACTTCTCGAAGTTCACGTTCCTGAAGTCGATGAGCGAAGCCACTGCCACAAACGTCGTCGAGTTCCTGGTACACGAAGTGTTTTTCAAGTTCGGGGTACCAGAGGTAATCCACTCCGACAATGGCAAGCAGTTCGTCTCGAAGGCGTTTCAGGACGTGATGGAAGCGTACGGCGTGCATCACATGCGGACCGCGGTGTACTCGCCGCAAAGCAACGCTGCCGAGAGGGTGAACCGGACAGTCCTGGCCGCGATCCGGACATATTTGGAGCAGGATCACCGGGATTGGGACGCGTATCTGCCGGAGATTGAAGTCGCGATCCGGAACTCAATCCATGAGGCAACGGGAGTGACGCCGTTCTTTGCCGTGTTTGGCCAACAAATGTACCTCCACGGCAGCTGCTATAAGTTGGCCAGGAAGCTGCAGTCGATGACGGACCACGAGGTAGCGACGCTGAATACCCAGGACAAACGAGAGATCATCCGCGAGCGCATCAAGGAGCACCTGCATCAGGCGTACGAACGCAGCAGCCGCCAGTACAACAAGCGCGCCCGGGAGTTTCACGCGAAGCCTGGACAAGAGGTGTTCCGGCGGAATTTCACGCTGAGCGACTTTGGCAGGAACTACAACGCCAAGTTCGCGCGGAAGTTCGCCAGATGCCGAGTTGTGAAGCCAATAGGGAACAATATGTTCGAGCTGGAGGACCTGGCGGGGAAACCGATTGGCATCTACCATGCGAAGGACTTGCGGCTGTAAGGTAGAACACGCTGAGAGTAGGCAGGAGGCAGGCAGATAACGAACCGTGGGTGTGGCCTACGTTGGGGGCTACGCAGGTTTGATGGGGCAAGGGCCATCCGCCGATGGGACACATCGCAGTGGAGTAGTTGTCCATGTTTTTTGCTGTTTTTTTTGTTGTTTGTTTACGGGTCGTAGGAATGCTCGCGAATATTTGCCTCCTCTACGATTGGCCAATTTTCGCGTGGTGTTGCATTCTGGCGGTGATCGATAGCCGCAGGCGAAACAAATATCGTCTGGGATGCACACTGGGAGAAGGTTGGCAGGGCCGAGAGGAAGGGGAAGGGTGGATCGCGAGACGCCACCTACCGTCCACACCCAGAAAAGGGGAAAGTGGATGGTAGGTAAGGATCAGGGGAGGAGAGCCCGGAGCGAGTGCCTTCACCCTGGAAAGCGTTCCTCGACCCCAAAAGAGAGCAGACAGAGGAAAAGGGAATCTGCGGGAACCGAGCCAATAAATAGGGCAAGGTGACGGCCATTCCTAAGAAAATCCGAGCCAGATCGTCGCGACCGGGGATGAGCCACCGCCATCCACATTACAATTTATATTAAATTATTAAATTTATATAGAAAAAAAAACATGAGTGCAATGTGGATAGGCGCAGAAAAATCTGATTAACTCGAAGTCCGCAGGGAAACCCACACATCGACGGATCTGGAGGACAGGAAGGAGGAAAGGGCCGGAAGAGGAAAACAGAAAAAAACGTGAGTCCGTTCCGAGGGGGACATGGAAAATTAATAATAGTGAATATTGTGGGGTTCCCAGGGCGGACAGTAACATCCCGGGACAGCCAGTTCGGGCCCGGGATAAACTTTTTTCCGGTCAGCCCGATTTCGAGGTTCCAACCTCCAGAAAACCCCCGTACACCGCAAGGAGGGATCCAGACTTGGCCATCCAGTTTATATAATTTAATTTATTCCACTTAGTTATTTAATTTATTTATTTATTTATTGAAAATTATTTATTTATTTATTTATTTATTTATTTATTTATTTATTTATTTATTTATTTATTCGTTGTTTGTCGAGATAAGTGGTTATTTATTTATTTAATTGTTATTTTTTTTATATGTGCCAGTGCAAATAGTTAAAAATGTCCATTAGTTTCGTCAGTGCATAAATGTTTAAATTTATTTATTTACTGCCTCGGCGCTATGCAGCCGGCAAAGTGCACATAAATTAAACGGCGACTATTGGATAAAAGCACAAGCACGCAATCCCAATATAAACAAATTAAAGGCACGGAATTAAATACAATTTAAAAACAATTATTTATTGAAATATTAACCGACATACAACAATTAAGAAAATAATGATATAAAGACATGAAGAAAAAGCAAATTTATTTCCTAACTTAAATTTAATCCTTAAAAATAATGATCTGCCCAGGCCGATCTCTGTAGGGGTGTTTATTGTTGTCCTCTCCACGCAAACGACCCGTCTCAGCCCCCTTATCTGTGTTGGAGCTCCAGTTAGGATAAAAAGCTGAAAAAGAATGGAGGGTTAATAATTATTATATTTATATATACACATACATTTATATTTATATTTATCTCCATATATACATACATACCCGTACATTTCGTCGTGTCCTCGCAGAATTAATGTTGATTCCTTTCATCGTCGATCCGCATAAATTTGGGATGTAGACTTGCTTCCCAACTGTAAATAAATTGTCAAAAAGACGATATTGTATGTTAGTAAAAATTAAGTCAAGTATGTTAAAGGATTAAATGTTTATAACGATGAGTGGCTAATTGTTTTACGTGGGGGGGGAAGAATGATGACCGGATGAGGCGGTGACCAGGAGAAGGCCAGAACAACCGTCTGCCAAGGGGATTCCGGTGACCTGATGCGGATTCCAGGAAGGGAGGGTGTGTCAAGGGGCGACAACAGCCATGCCCCGAGCCTACATGGAAAGAGGATAAAGATCGTTAATTTGTGCAGTTGATTTTGTTATATTTTGTTGAGTTTGTTTACCTTTTGTTGTTGTTGTCAGCGGATTCCAGATCAGCTGGGTTTGTGGTGCGACCTGTGGGCAAACGGGGAAAAATCCCGCTGAGATGACTGGCTAGCCGGCCTTGCCCCATCAAAACAGCAGGTCGTAACACAGTTAAAAAGAAAAACATTTTTTCCGCTGCAAAACGTTTTACTGTCTGGATACCATGCTTTACAATTTTGATTCATTAAAGCAGTATACTGTCATCGGTTACATTTCGTATATAGTATATTTTAGGTAGATTTATCGATTTTGGCCTCTAATGCATTGGCAATGCACTAGAAGTGCCGTATAGTCATCTTGCTCGCACTTGTGTAAATCCCTATAGAGCTTTCAAATCTCTAATGAAGTCTCAAATTAATGCTGTAGTATCATACCCCCATCATTAGAGGTCATAAGTCAGATTAGGCACACAATACAAATTGATTTCTGCTTATGTTTTGCAATTATTTGTTGAATCTAAAATGCTTCGTGAGGTTCAAAACTTAACTGAAATTAATTGTTTGAGTGTTAATAATAATAATTTGTTTGCCTAACAAATTTAAGGGCTTCCACATGCATAAAAACAGGAGTACTTCAACGATGACTCCAGAAATTAAAAAAACATTTGATATTGTTTACCTTTTAAAATCGGTGTAAAAGATCCGAGCAAAATAACACAATGTTGTCTCTTTCAAGGCTCTAATGAAGTCTCTAATGAATGAAAACTGCATACTGTGTCATATCGCCATTATCAACGTTTTGTATGAGGTACAGCTGTTCAATCTGATTTCTGATGGAGGATGGAGTATATCTCCATCTGTTGGAATCGGAGATTCCAATCAACTAAAAATAGTGTGTGCCACTTTCTAGTATTTTCCGAGCAGGCTGCGAAGAAGAATGGCAAATTTAATAAAACTGACATTTTGCGATCGTTTCCCCCCTCCCTTTGCCTTCTTTAGTTCCGGAAATCCGTTAAATTTTCAAAAAACATCACAGGAGTGAGGTGCAGATTTACGAAATATAAAACAAACAAAAGATAATGGTAAGAATGTATATTATTGATATAAAAATTTGTAAACAATACGAGCATCTAAAGAATATCGCCCTTTAATTGATCTGTCTGTATGGGCTCACCCAATACTTGGATCGCGTCCTATTTGGTTTAGAATCTTCCTCATCCATTACGGCAATAATTACTGCCATAGCAATAGTAGTTTTGAACTTATTTCTAATTTTTCTATAGACATTTTAAAAATATTGTAAACAAACATGTATGCATGTATTAGATGCTCGTATTGTTTACAAATTTTTATATCAATAATATACATTCTTACCATTATCTTTTGTTTGTTTTATATTTCGTAAATCTGCACCAAACTCCTGTGATGTTTTTTGAAAATTTAACGGATTTACGGAACTGTAAAAGGCACAGCGAGGCGTGAAACGGTCGAGAACAGTCTGTTTTTTAAAATTTGCCATTTTTATTCGCAGCCCCCTCGGGAAATACTAAACACTTTTTTCTAATATATTGTTTTCATGTCTGGATACCGACCTTTAAATCGGCCGCTCACGAAAAACCGTTCTCAACTATTTGCCTCTCTCACTGCTTAAAAACGGGTTTTTACTGTTTTTACTGTATACAATGCTTTATGAAAGACTTGATAGCTAGTTACCCGATAACTAGTAATACCGCAAATATAACGTGTCATAGGAGTGAAAGTATGTACAGTTCATTTGCAAGCTTGCTCCGAACACTGTCTCTGAATTTTTTGAGGCAACACTGATTTATCGATAAATAGTTAGAATTCCTGAATATGAAACTAAAGTTGTGTTGAATAATAAATACAGTATTCAAAGTAACATGTTCTATGAACACATTATTTTGGCCAAGAAAGGTCCATTGGCCAGGATCTGGTTAGCAGCACACTGGGATAAAAAAATAACTAAAGCCCATGTATTTGAAACTAATATCGAAAAATCGGTCGAAGGCATATTGCAACCTAAAGTTAAATTGGCACTAAGAACATCTGGACATCTATTACTTGGAGTTGTGCGCATTTATTCAAGAAAAGCCAAGTATTTATTAGCAGACTGCAATGAAGCTTTTGTTAAGATTAAGGTAGGATTCATATTAAATAAACATTCATTTAGTAATACGTATTTTTATTTTTGTAGATGGCATTTCGACCAGGAATGGTTGACTTACCGGAAGGCCACCGGGAAGCCAATGTTAATGCCATCACACTTCCTGAAGTTTTTCACGACTTTGATACTGCATTGCCCGAACTTAATGATATTGATATTGAAGCTCAATTCTCTATAAATCAATCTAGAGCTGACGAAATAACAATGAGAGAAGATTACGCCAGTTTGTCGCTTTCCTTACAGGACGACGGTTTTGGAGATATTGGCTTTGAAGCCGAAACGCCAGAAGTTATTCGGGGGTCTTCAGATCTAAATGTAAGTACTACTAAAAATACATTTTCATATACATATGTATTTAATTGGAAAAATAGTTACCATACATTTTTGGAGCAATAATTGCCAAATTTAAAATTAATAAAATAAAAACACTGCAGTAACCAAAAAACGCAGGAACGAAAGGCGGTACAGTTACATACTCAAAATTTTGAATTTGTTGAAGACCTACAGTGGCTCACAGGTTATTTTGTGCAAAGGTAATCTTGAAATTCAAGCTCGAATAGCAGCAAAACTATGCTAGATATCAAGAAAATTTAAATGCAGTTATGTTCAGTAGTATTATAACATTTATTAAGGTAAATCATAATTGTTTATTTCCATTTAATAACGTTTAAATCGAAAAAAAAACAAAAATTCTGACTTCCCATGTCTCAGCTTATTCGTGCAAAAACTTTGGAAATTTTTAATATAGGATTGGGTCTTCAAAAAAATATAATTTTTTTCTAATCTATTGGGTACAATATCAGGCAATATATTTTCCACTTTATGTCGTTTGATCGCACTGGAAAATACAGTTTCCCTCGAATTACCAATATGAAGCTTCGTAGAACCATAGCAAGAAATGATCCTAAATCATTTCAAAAATGGGAAAACAGCAAAATATTACTAAAATAGTAAATCTAAGCCCTAGTACTGTCCAATATAGCCGACATGAAAACAATATACTAGAAAAGTGTGTTTAGTATTTCACGAAGGGGGTGCGAAAAAGAATTGCAAATTTAAACAAGAAAGGAAGCTAACTTCGGCTCACCGAAGTTTGTATACCCTTGCAGAATTTTAACAAAAAATTTAAAACCGAAATTCTGGAATATTAATTAGTTGCCAAATCTAAAATTTTATGAAAATGGTTTGAAAAACTGCTAAGTTATGGTTTTTTTAACTTAGCAGTTTTTCAAACCATTTTCATAAAATTTGAGATTTGGCAACTAATTAATATTCCAGAATTCCAGAATATGGCCAAATATCAAGTTTGGTGAAAATATCTTAAAATATGACATAGTTATAATTCTTTTTCGAAAATTTTTCCGATCGCTATATGATATAGTCGTACTCTCCGGTTCGTTCCGACTTATGTAAGAGTGAGAGTATAAAGAAGACTAACTGCAAAGTTTCATTCAGATAGCTTTAAAACTAAGGGACTAGTTCACGTATAATCGGACAGACGGACTTGGCTAGATCGACTCGGCTGTTGATCCTGATCAAGAATATATATACTTTATTGGGTCGGAGATGTCTCTTTTACTGCGTTGCAAACTTCTGACTGAAATTATAATACCCTGCAAGGGTTCTCGATCGTTTCCCCCCACGCTGTGCCTTCTACAGTTCCGTAAATCCGTTGAATTTTCAAAAAACTTCACAGAAGTTTGGTGCAGATTTACGAAATATAAAAGAAACAAAAGATAATGGTAAGAATGTTTATTATTGATATAAAAATATGTAAACAATACGAGCATCGGAAGAAAATCGCCCTTTAATTGATCTGTCTGTATGGGCACACGCAATACTTGGATCGCTTCCTATTTGGTTTAGAATCTTCCTTATCCATTACGCCAAAAAATTACTGCTGTAGCAGTAGTAGTTTTTATCTTATTTTTAATTTTTTTTATCGACATTTTAAAAATATTGTAAACAAGCACGTATGCTCGCATCATTTGCCGGCGAAAAATGACGAACAGCTAGTAAAATCAGCGGTCAATCTTGAAAAGATTAAACATTTTTACCGCTGCGAAAAGTTTTACTGTCTGGATACTATCCTTAAATTGAAAAGGCCTGGTAATTTTAAGTGGAGCTGTGCACATTATTGCGGTAATAAGTGGGAAATAAGACCCTATAATTCTAGATGGTTCTATACTTTTTCTTATGGCTTAAGCTGTGGGTAATTCAATTAACTTTTGTCGTTAAAAGATTATGCGGGTTAATAATAGTTAAAAATGTTGTATTTTTTATTCAAAAGAAATAAAATTTGAAGAGTATCGTGTCAAAATTTTAAGTAGTTCCGATCAAAACTAACTGATATAGAAATTTTTCAAAAAAGACGGTGTCAAGAAATTCGCGTAAACTATGCAACAGATCGGTTTGAAACTTTGCACATAAATTTTTTGCTAATTTCTGCTTCTTTACCCGATTTTGGTTTTGGAGCCGATTTTACAGATTTTTTGATTCAGATTTTCGGTGAAAAAATTTTTTACCCCGCTACCCATTGGGTAGAAGGGTATTATAACTTTGTGCCGACAAGAAATGTATGTAACAGGTAGAAGGAGGCATCTCCGACCCTATAAAGTGTATATATTCTTGATCAGCGTCAACAGCCGAGACGACCCAGCCGTGTCCATCTGTCCTTATGAAACACTGGATCTCAGAGATTGTAGAGCTTCTGAAATACAATGTTATTCGTCCCAGTTGTTCCCCGTTCTCTAGTCCAATAATGTTAGTTAAAAAAAAGAATGTTAGGGATCGCCTTTGCGTAGATTACCGCGCCTCGATTGATAATACTGTCGCAGATAAGTACCCTTTACCTCTCATCTAAGATCAAATTGCCAAGCTACGTGGGGCAAGATATTTCTTGTGTCTAGATATTGCCAGCGGTTTTTACCAAATTCCGATACATTCGGATTCAATTGAGCTCACTTCGTCACGACCGAAGGGCAGTACGAATTTTTATACCCGCTACCCATAGGATAGAAGGGTATTATAACTTTGTGCCGGAAATGTATGTAACAGATAGAAGGAGACATCTCCGAGCCTATAAATTATATATATTCTTGATCAGCCTCAACAGCCGAGACGATCTAGCCATGTCCGTCTGTCCGTCTGTCTGTCTGTGTGTCTGTCCGTCTGTCCGTATGAAACACTGGATCTCAGAGACTATAAGAGATAGAGGTCTAATTTGTTTACAGTATTTGTTATGCTTGCACGCAGATCAAGTTTGTTTCAAATTTTTATCACGCCCACTTCCGCCCCCGCATATCATCAAAAAACGAAATCAAATCATCAAATTTTAAAGCTAGAGTCGCGAGTTTTGGTATGTACAACTAGAACTATAGTCTGTGTTATTCCTGAAAATTTTGGTAGCGATCAGATAAAAATTGTCTAAATTGTTAAAGAAATAATTTTGTATGGCCAAAATAAAATAATTACAGTATTTAATACTAAAGAAATAAAAAAATATAAGCAAAGAAATATACTTAATTTCTTAAAACTAAAAAAATTTTCTTATGCCTTGCGGGAATCGAACCCAGGTCATTGCTTACACACAAAACACATGTGCAGCTTTACCCACTGAGCTGTCGCCTTTGCTCCTAAAATTGAAGACATTTGCATTATATGTAAATGTGTCTCCGTTATTAATTTTTTATTTTTCTTCTTTTATATAATTTTGCGACGCGCGTTGTCATGGTACAGAGTAGTTTACTGTCGGGACACCGGAGTGTATGTCCATCTTGTTTCCTGTCGGACTGTGTAATTAGTGTCGGAAACCCAAAAACAAAAAGTTGTTGTATTTATAAGTTTATTAATAATATCATAATGTTGACATCATCATAATAAAACAAGTAAGAAAGCTGCAGTCAAGTGAGCTCGACGGTGAGATACCCGCTATCCATAGTAAATAGTTAATACATTTTTGAAAATAACGGACAAATGCCAATGCAAGTGTAATATACACATGTAAATATCTGTGTACAAACGCGGATTTATTGCATTAAAGCGACTAAAATTGATTACCATTTATTAAAATTACTTCTCGAATATCTTATAAGATTCTTTTCCGATCACAATCAAGAACTGGTAAGAATATTTAGTTGGCCTAGTTGGTCAACCAAATGAGGCATGCTGAAGCAGCCGTTGCACAGTGGTTAGTTGGTAAAAAATATATATTTTAATATATTTTAAACATATAGCAAAAAAAATTGGCTCCATCAGACGACTATATCCTATAGCTCCCATATCACCGTAGTAAGGCATAAGGCGTGCAAAAGTACCTTCAGTAGAGTTGAAGCGCTAAAATATTATTATCGGCATCAAAGATGTTTACTATATTTTAATTATCTTATGTTTACACTTTTAAAAGTGAAATTCCTCCCTCTAGATCGACTCGGCTGTTGATCCTGATCAAGAATCACTGCGTTGCAAACTTCTGACTGAAATTATAATACACTGCAAGGGTATAAATATATAAGAGATAATTTATATATTTTTCTAATATATAAAAATAAGTCCGGTTTTCCTCCCTGACGCTATAACTCCAGAACGCACGAACCGATTTCCACGGTTTTGCATTCGTTGGAAAGGTCTCGGGCTCCGTGAGGTTTATAGCAAAGAAAATTCAGGAAAAATTCAACAGAAAAGTGGGGAAATCGTTTTTCACATACAGCGCCATCTCTGATACATAGCATGACTTCCTTTGGAGCTAATATCATTCGAGAAGGGGCGGCTTCATGCCGACTTGCAAGGTAAAAGATACAACACACATAACCAATCACTTACACCAGCACAATGAATTGCAACACATAACAACTGCATATACACCACACACTACACCATCACACGATTTACAACGTATAATAATACTGGTGGTCTATTCTTCCTGGATGCACCTGGAGGTACAGGGAAAACATTTGTCATTTCATTGATTTTGGCCACTATTCGATCAAGATGTGACATAGCTTTGGCGTTAGCATCATCTGGAATTGCGGCGACTCTTCTAGATGGCGGTCGTACTGCACATTCTGCGCTTAAGTTGCCACTTAATTTAAACACAATTGATACTCCAACATGCAATATTTCCCGATCCAGTGCAATGGGAAAATTGTTAATGCAATGCAAGCTCATTGTTTGGGATGGGTGCACAATGGCACATAAGAAATCACTTGAAGCACTTAACTTCACACTGAAGGATCTGCGGCGATATAACAACATCTTTGGCGGCTTGATGATCTTGTTGGCAGGCGATTTCAGGCAGACGTTGCCAGTAGTTCCCCGTGGAACGCCTGCAGATGAATTGAATGCTTGCCTGAAGGCATCACCTTTATGGAATAACGTAAAATCATTATCGCTAACCACTAATATGAGAGTTCAACTTCAAAATGATCAAAGTGCTGCACAATTTTCCAAACTATTGTTAGATGTTGGAAATGGAAAAGTCCCAGTTGATGCGACATCTGGATTAATTACTCTTACCAACGACTTTTGCCGATTTGTAGACACTCAATTAGTTCTTATTGAAAATGTTTTCCCAAACATTAGTGGGAATTATAAGACTTATGCTTGGTTAAGTCAACGAGCAATTCTTGCCGCAAAGAATAATGATGTCCACGCACTGAATTTCACCATTCAATCAAAAATTGCTGGCGATTTGGTGACAAAAAATCCGTTGATTCAATAACAAATCCCGAAGATGTAGTAAATTATCCAACGGAGTTTTTGAATGCTCTGGAGATACCAGGATTTCCACCACATAACTTGCAACTCAAAGTTGGTACAGTTATTATGATACTGCGTAATTTGAATCCACCGCGACTTTACAACGGTCATCGACTTTCGGTAAAGAGACTTATACCGAATTTGATTGAGGCCACCATTATTAACGGAAAGTACGCAGGGGAAAATGTATATATTCCTCGAATACCAATGATTCCGACAGATCTTCCGTTTGATTTCAAACGATTGCAATTCCCAGTTCGCCTTGCGTTCGCAATGACAATTAATAAGTCGCAAGGCCAATCGCTTAGTGTTTGCGGGATAAATTTAGAAAATCACTGTTTTTCATATGGGCAGTTATACGTTGCGTGTTCACGAGTTGGGAAACCATCCGCTTTGTTTGTGTTAACGTCAGACCAAAAAACAAAAAATGTGGTTTACCAAAGAGCACTACAATGAAACGGATAATTTGCGGACACGTATAACGCTTCCATTCAGTATTTACTTTGGATTTGTAGCGACGTCAAAGAGTAACTTTCATTTACTTCGGGAAGTTCAACTATAACTATTTTAGTAGGTAATCGAAATGAATTTATTACTGTTGTGAAATGAAATAAATATTTTCCTTTTCAAATATATAAAAAAAAAAAATTGTTTTTCTTTATCTTTTAATCACCAAACGAAATGTTACATAAAACGAATCTGGTGGCGAAACGGCGTTTGCCGGGTCTGCTAGTAAATATATATTTAAATATTTCTAAAAGAAGAAAATGAAAGGATTTCAATTTTAATGCAAACATTTTTTAAACATCTTCCAACAATTCAAATGAAAATGGCAAAAGTTTGGATTTTTCTCGTATTGGTAGCTTTCTTTGACCTGTTAATCCGATTAACCAATAAGGATTTATTTTTTTGCAAATGAATCTGATACAATTAGCAAGTATATTCATATCAACTACATAACTTTTACTTTTAATTGTTTCTTCTATCAAACTAATTTCATTACGAGTTCTTTCTGCATTTGTACCCTCTTCGCTGCACCAAAGGTCAAAGAAACGCCTGTAGAAAATGATAAAATTAAATTGGGAAAACAAAATAAACAAAATTGTCTGTCAACAGAAAAAACAAAAAAAAAAAACAAAAACAAATGACCACAAGCACAAAAGAAACACCACAAACAATGTAAGAGCAGCAGATTGCACCGAAAATTCGTCTCTGAAAACAGTAAGACAGCATGAGTGTATTAATGAATATAGACAAATCAGCAAATATCAGCAAAAATAATAGGAAATCATTCAATTTTTTTCACAAAAACATTTTATTAAAGTAAATACCTATAACTTTAAAATTCATTTTAAATTATTAAAATATGAGCTCTCTAGCAAATGTTTGACCACTTTAAAATTCAATTTTGTTGTGACAAAAAGCAAACAAAACTCCGCTCCGCTGCAAAAAAATTAACAGTTGGTCTCTTTGCATTCTTTTTTTGAATGTCTCATTAGATTTCGAGCCAAAACGATTTTACCATGCATAAATTTGGACATTTAAGAAATAATTTGGCTACTTTTCTCAAGTGTTTGGAATTTTTTTTTTATTTTTACCCTATGGGCGCAACCACAGTGCGTTGTGGCCATATTTCTTTAATAACTTCCACAATTTTTATATAATCGCAACCAAATTTTCAGGAATCACACAGACTATAGTTCTTAATGTACATACCAAAATTCCACTCTAGCTTACTTCAAAAGATCCTCTAGGACAACGAACGATCCTTTTAGCAACAGCAAAAGCAAAGAATTTGATCCAGGTACACATATAAAACTTTGAAACATGAAGCTGATTTTCATGGTATGGTGTCCATTTGACTCATCGTATTGACGAAATAATGTACAGATTCGTCTATAAAGATCTATTGGAGACGGTGATGCTACCATATGCCGGAGATAATATGCCACTTTTATGGAAGTTCCAATAGGATAACGACCCGAAACACGCCTCTCAAGTAGTAAATGATTGGTTCCGAGAGCAAAATGTGGCTATTATTGAGTGGCCAAGTCAATCCCCGGACCGCAATCCTGTCCAGAATCTCTGGGGGTGAACTCAAAGGAGAGGTCGGAAAGACGTTCTGCCAACAAAAAGGGATATTGTCCAAAGGATATGCTATAACTTTCCAATTGGAACTTGTCGTTGTCGTAATATCCTCGAGGCCAAGACGAATGGAGAAAGTCAGATACTTTATTTATTATAAAACCAGACCAAAAATAGTGAAATATGGATTTTATTTAAACATTTCTCATTGTACACCTTTTATTGTGACCAGCCAAGATTGGCAGATTTAATGACATATTTAATTTACTTGAATATTAAGAAGTTTGAAAAACAGTTTTTGCTTTTTGTTAAAAAACAATTAATATACGTTTTACAAAAGCTTTGATTTGTTGAGGCTGGAGAAGAGATGGCTTAGAAATAACAATGTAAAATCTAAAAAAAAACACACCTATTATTTTGTCCATGAGTGTAGGTTTAAATTTAATATTATTTCATGCTAATGATATATATAAATATAAATATATTTATACCTGCTACCCATAGGGTAGTCTGTGTGATTCCTGAAAATTTGGTTGCGATTAGATAAAAATTGTCTAAATTATTAAAGAAATAATTTTGTATGGCCACAAACGGCTGCTGCAGCATGCCTCATTTGGTTGACCAACTGGGCCCACTAAATATTCCTAACGGTTCTTGATTGTGATCGGAAAAGAAGCATAATATATATTCGAGAAGTAATTTTAATAAATGGTAATCAATTCTAGTCGCTTTAATGCAATAAAAACGCGTTTTTACACACATAGATACATGTGTATGTGTTTTTCCATGCATGTGATTATATTACACTTGCACTTGCATTTGTTCCGTTAAGTTAAAAAATTAATTCATTTTTTTTATGGGTATCTCACAGTCGAGCTCAATCGACTGTAGCTTTCTTACTTGTTTGTTAATTAAATTAGTACTTTTGAGTTCCCACGTTTACTTTCATTAGAAAGTTTATCCTATCCGAAATTGAATTGTACAGGGCGCTTAAGGGATACATATGTAAATTTTTTAACTAACTTTAAATAATAATTTATTATTTGAAGAATGAAAAAAAAAAAAAAAAAAAAAAAAAAAAAAAAAAAATATATACAAATATGTATATTTTTGCTTAATTAAATTTGGGATTTGTCCACTCTAAGATTTCCGAATTTTGTTTTTAATTTTATAATTCAATTGCAATCTGCAAGGGTATTCGGCTCGTCGAAGCTATCTACCTTTTTCCCTGTGGTTCCAAAAGAATTATAGCTGGTCGCAAACATTAGCCTTTACGTAAATGTTTTAAAGAGACGACGATTATTAAGCGTTCAACCTTACAACCGGCACTTGAAAAAAACAAAGCTTGTATATCACATTTACCAGATCAACTGTGAGTCTGCATTAATCACAGATTTGTATCATATTTACATTTTAGAAGTTACAATCAGCGGACTTTATCCTATTTCTATAAATTTCTTTGTATTTAAGCAATTATATTTTGGCTTATGTTAAAAAATGTATTATTTTACTGTTTTAAGGATAAACTATTTAATAGCGATGTCTTGACAAATATAGAGTCATTAGATCGGCACGCAACAGAAAACCGAGGTAATATATCTGAGGATCGATTGGACGGTGATGGCTTTGGAGACTGTTTTGGACGTAAGTGTGAAAGAAAGCCTAAATTTTAATATAAATCAATTTAGTAGTAATAGTAATTGGTTTCTCATAAGTGCTAGAAAAAAAAAATTCAAGAAGTAATTTTTTTACCGCTCTTGTTTAATTTACTCATTTTACTTACTTTACTTTTATTCATTGTTGTTCAGCTCTTGTTCTTAAAATATATATTTCAGTACTGAAGGTAGCTTTGCGGTACGTATATAATAATATTTAAAAAATCTAACGCGAAACCCGTGATTTGCTTTTGAATTTCATTTTGAGCAAAAAAAATACAAATCATGAGTTTTTTTTAATTTGTTTGTTATCGAAAATATTGTTATTGTATATTTATTTCACTCAAGTCGAATATTGACACAGGCCGACAAAAATTTAACTTTTCTATACGGCGATTAAAACCGGCCGATTCTAAAAGATCTTGGTCTTTATATTGCTAGTTGGAAAGTTTCCATCACGTACCCATTTTGAGAAAATCGCGTACAAAGTTCCAAAAATGGCCTCATGTGGCACTTTTCAAAAGCTAATAAAACGGAAACCGCGCGTATTCCAATGTTAAACTTGGGAACTTAGCACAAATTGTGGGTGACTCGAATGTCCAGGGACACAACATACATAGCAAAAACAAGATGGACATACAGTCGGGTGTCCCAACAGTAGAATACCCTGTACCATTACAAGTCGCCGCTCGATTTGGTTCCCGAGAATAAGAAGCCAAAAACTAAGAAACAGAGACAAATTGACATATAATGCAAATGTCAGCTGAATCAAAAGTACAGTCGGTAGCTCAGTGGATAAAACCGCGCGTGCATTTTTGTATGCAATTGGCCTGGGTTCGATTCTGCCACCAAATCATAGTTTTTTTTTTTTTTTTTTTTTTTTTTATAAAATATAGGTTTTTAATTGCATTTTTTTTTAATTTCTTAGTATAAAATACTATAATAATTTTGATTTACAGTTAAGAATTACAAAAAAAAAATTTTTTTGACTTGTCGCCGGGGCAGGATTCGAACCAGCGAGTACTTTACTTCTACACTTCGCGTAGACTTCATTTTAGTCAGCTACACCATCAACCAATTCGAAGTCGTTAATCTTAATTTGATAAAAATGTGAAATGAACATTTTGATTTAGATATTTGGAGCCCTCTGCTTGCGCTGCCTCTGGTATACATAATATGTATGAAGTAAAAAGGCTATATCTCCGCTATTTATGGCACGATCGCAATGAAATTTGGGAAATCTGTGTATTTTGATAAAATACATCAAGGTTTTGAATATGGTTTACATAGCTTTATATTAGCTTTAATTTGGGAGATATATGGTTTTTTTCAAATAGCTCCACCAAAAAGGGGAGCAGCAAAAATTTAAAACAAACTTGATCTGCGTGCAGATATAAGAAGTCTAAATCCCAAGTTTCGTGTCTCTAGCTCTTATAGTCTCTGAGATCTAGGCGTTCATACAGACGGACAGACAGACAGACAGACGGACGGACGGACAGACGGACATGGCTATATCGACTCCTTTAGTGGTCCTGATCAATATTTAGGTAACTTTTGGGGGTCTGCCACGCCTCCTTCTGCCTGTTACAGAATATCGCACTCGCACAAAACTATAATACCTGTGTACCTTTGGTACAGGGTATAAAAAAACAAGAAAGGAAGCAAATTTCGGCTTACCGAACCCTTGCAGAATTTTAACAAAAAATTAAAACCGAATTTATGGAATATTATTTAGTTGCCAAATCTCAAATTTGATGAAAATGGTTTGAAAAACGGCTAAGTTATGGTTTTTTTTTATATTTCTGATTGTTCCTATGGCAGCTATAGGATATAGTTGCCCGCTTTTCATGAAATTAAAATTGAAATTCTGAAATAATACTAGATGGCCAAATATCAACTTTGGTGAAAATATTTAGAAAACTGACATAGTTAAATTTTTTTCGAAATTTGATCGGTCCCTTTGGCAGCTATATGATATAGTCGTCCGACCCGGCCCGTTCCGACATACACTGCTGGTCTTGGGTTAGACGCACTCAGTTTTCCACACAAATTTGTTTTATATTTATTATTTTAATGATTATTGAAAAAAAGGTAATATGCAAAAACCTTGGTTATTTAATTATACTTAAATTATAATATTCAAAATATTATAAAATTATAACATAAGTTGTGTTTTCAAACATTTTCTTCAAGCAGCTTAAAATAAGGCCCATTTTTCTTGGTCAATAGAATAGACGCACTAAAGATTCCTTTGTCTTGCGTAAACAAGAACATGTTTTCGTATTTACAAAATCTTAAAAATAAACAAATAAATTGCTTTAGAGCTATATTTAAAGTAAACATGGGAAAATCTGGTGTTATGAGCTCATTAAAACGTCAAAAAGTAGACTTTTTTCACTCGCAAGGACTGTCCAAACGAAACATTTTCACTGGTGAACCTCACGTCCCACATTAATTAAATAATTAAATATAGTGTTTCCGTTAATTTCATGACACATATTTTTGAAAGCTCTTTCGTCCGTTCGCATATACCTGCTATGCTCCCGGGTCTTCGCGTTTACTCTGAATAAATAAATTTTTTTTTATACTTTTCAACAAAATAAGAAATTATTTATTATTACACCATTTTTACCTGCATAATCTCTTGACCCATGTGACGGGTTGAAACAATTTTGTTTTTTCATAAATCGCTTCGTAAGTTATCTAGAGGCCCAACGAACGTTGTCTTGTCTTAATATACAGGTTGGAACTCTGTTTCGCTATTAAGGCAATAAAAAACAGTTTTTGGAATTTATAATTTTTTTATCAGGAGCAAAAACAAATAATGCCGATGATCTTCCTACCCGAGAACGTGCTAACTATAATTTACCATGAGTGAAACATGGATTTTCTAGATTTAAGCCACAAACTTTAAATGATTGGCCCTGTGATTTTATTTCAAATGCAAGACGCATTGGAAACTGAGATCTTTTAAATACAAACGGCATATCATTGGGATCATCGGTATCTTTGGAATGAGAATTTCCTTACCGTTGAATTTTTTTTCTTTTAGTATCGTTGCGTAAATTACATTAGTTACTAATTTTCTAACCACCAAACACGTACCGATGCACAATATTAATTGGTTTATGCTTCGAATTATTGGAATTATTACTACTGAGTCAACATTTATGCATAAACTGTACGGTGCATCCAAGATTTTAAAAATACAATTTGATAGTTGGTGGCTTCATCATTTTTGTGGCTCAATCGATAGATTTAAATGAACGTTGTTCCAATTAACACATTTTAAATTATATAGCTTAAATCATCTACTTATCTATTTTTAGTGAGCGGACACTTAACCTTTCATTATTATCGTAGTTAGAAATAATTTTTGGAAATTGTTTGTTTGGGTTTTTATGATACAAAATTATAGAAATTATTTGAAAATAATATCAATCCGCTTGATTCGTCGACAGGTACTTGACCAATACCGATTTTCATCTTTGTTGTCAGCTGCAGTTTCTTCACATAGCGACAGTAAAACCATTGCGCCTCCAAAATTTCTTAAATCATTCCGTGAATATTAATACGTTTATGCGTCATTCAGTATTTTTGTTTGCAGAGTTACGCAGCCGTCGGCATTACGGCTTTGTATTGAAAGATTCAATTAATTAATTAATTAATTAATTAATTCATCACTTAATTTCATTAAAAACTCACATTTTCAACCATTAATTTATGGAACAAATTTCTCGATTGATAGAACAACCTACTTGAACGATTTTGTTTAAATGTATACGATAGATTAAGCATACATTCGGACGTCGCATGCACCAAGATATTTTGGATCGGTCAAGTATTTTTTACCCTTTGCAGAGTATTATAATTTCAGTCAGAAGTTTGCAACGCAGTATAGGAGACATCTCCGACCCTATAAAGTAAATATATTCTTGATCAGAATCAACAGCCAAGTCGATCTAGCCATGTCCGTCCGTCTGTCCGATTATACGCAAACTAGTCCCTTAGTTTTAAAGCTATCTGAATGGAACTTTGCAGTTAGTCTTCTATATACTCTCACTCGTATATATGTCGGAACGGGCCGGAACGGGCCGGATCAGACGACTATATCCTATAGCTGCCATAGGATCTATTAGAGAAATAAAAGTAAAAATCATATCATCGCTGTTTGTCAACATATTTTCATCAAATTTAAGATTTGGCAACTAATTATTCTTCCAGAATTTTGGTTTTAATTTTGTTTAAATTCTGCAAGGGTATGCAAACTTCGATGAGCCGAAGTTAGCTTCCTTTCTTGTTTTACACTGCCACATAGGCCAATTCAACGTGGAGCCAAATTTTTATTTGTTATCATTTTTAAAATATTTTTTTTCATGCGTTGCAGCTCCGGCTTGTCACATAAAATCAGCAGAGAACAATGAGTAGCTGTCAAACAATGTTTTACGCGCCTGCGCCCTCTACTTAACATTTTGGTTTATAGTATAGTATGTTTAGGATTGCCACAGTCATACAGGAAAACCTGACTTATTTTTATATAATAGATTATTTTCATTTGTTGTACTGTACGGCTTAAAAAGCACGTTATTTTTGGACTTCATGAATTCAACTTCTAACTCAAATAATTTCGGTTTTAATCGACCTACATATTAATTTCCAAAAGTCTATTAGTATTTCTATCTATTACGAAATCCATTACAAAATAACCCAGTTTGTTTATTATTACTTTTTTTTATTTTTTAATTAGAAGCGGAACTTTTCGAAGATGACCTCTTTGGTGAACCGTCTCAACCAGCTCTGCAGAATGACAAAGAAGCTAAAGTAGATAGCATTGAAGATGATTCCGACAATGATGCTGTTGAGAATTTGAATGCACTTCCGTCGCCAGCAACATCATGTATAAACTCAATTATTGACGAGAAAGGAGGTAAATATTAATTTAATATTATAATAATATTTAATAAACCGAAATAAAATTTTTAAAAGAATCATTAAATGAACAAGCTGATGTATCTGAAAATGTGCCACTTAATGAATTAACTCTTGTGCAACATGAAGATGAGGGTTTCGCATTGGCCCCAATTGATGCAACTGTTTATAAAGGCATAACAAAGGCAAAACGCAAAAGAAAACTTATTATTGATGAAATAAAAAATATTTCTGGAGAAGAAATGAAGGCTCAATTAGCCGATACTTCTGACATTTTGACTACTCTAGATCTTGCGCCACCTACAAAAAGGTAAATCTTAATTGTATGTAGTCATAAATCATTAAATTCTGCTGTTTTCTGTTGTAGGCTCATGTATTGGAAGGAAACTGGAGGGGTGGAGAAGCTGTTCTCGTTACCATCTAGATCGATACCGGCACGATCATTATTTAATAATTATAACAGACAGTTACTATCTCATTCAACATTTTTTGAAGATTTTTCAAGCGTTGCCCCTATGGAAATACTTGCATTGGAATTTTATTCGCATGATAAAGAAAATTCATTGATTATCTTAACTAAAAAAGGGCGCAAACGAAAGTGTGATCTTTCTACACATCATTTAACGGATCTTGGGGCAGATTCGCTTATTCAAAGTCTTGATGCTCCCGACGTTTTAAGAGAAGACCAAAAATCATTGGGATTATCTGTAGTATCTTTAAACATTGCACCAAAACACCAAGAAACTCTTGTTGATCAAAGTGAATCAACTCTATTTGATAATATGCGAAGTCCAGAGCTGTTATCATTTAATGACATTGAACAGTTTTCATCAATAAATGAACTGCCATTAACACCGCGAAATGCAAATCAAGACATCGGGGATGATTTTAATCACGGAGACTCAACGCCAGCCGAATTAGATCACGGCGAAACAACTCCTCAGCATACAAGTATTGAAGAAATAGATAACATCCCGCAAATACCCACAGATCAAATTAGTTCAATTTTGAAAGAATCTGCTGCGAGGCCTAGATTGGATGACAATTTTTCAAAGGGATGGAACAACTACGAAATTTCAAATTTTGTTGGTCAAGTATGTTTAATCTATTCTATATTTTCCTTTTTTTGTGTTTAAAGCTCGTATTTTACCTGAGGGAAAATTTCAATTGACCCATTGGACAATTTCAAAACTTGAATGTATCATATTTATCTCCTATGCGATTAAAATTATTTTTCGATATTTCGCAGTGAAGGAGCCATTTAACTTATAAAGTAGAACTATTCTTGTTCAGCATAAACCGCCGATTTAGCCATGTCCGTCTTTCCATACAGACACAAAAAAAATCGGTACCTGAGCACAATCACAAAAATTGAGCTGCTCCAATACTAATAGTTATGTTTTACGAGTGTTTCTACGCAGTACTATAATGAAATTTGTTGTATACACTGCCGCTCACTTAAATAGCTCACCCAAATTGCTCACATTAAAAATCAAATAACTCATAAATTAAAAATTTAAAAAATATGTATTCATTATTTTTGAAAACCTGTTTATGTATGTAACGAAACTTAAAAAAACTAAAAATGTAATTTCAATAGAAATAACAAAAATATAATAATTCCGAAAAGTACCCAAATTGCCATTAAAAATTTGGCACATTTGAATAGCACATTTCGTAATAAATTAATATTCTGGCTGTTTTTTTTTCGAAAACAATTAATTGAATTATAAAGTAAACAAAGTATTAAGGTTTATATGACATATTTTCTTAAAATTTGTAATCAGTGGATCCTTCACGATCATACATAACTTCATATATCCTGCTTAGTATAAATTGTTAAGGTAGTCCTGGGAAATGGATGACCAGGACTATTGGATGTTATCAATGAGATCGTATTTAGTTGAGTATGGCTTGCCGGAGTCATAGACCCTTTTAGCTAGCCATTCCAAAAAAGCATGTTCTATTATATTTATTAAAATTAAATTAAATTCTCTATGATGAAATTAAAAAAAAAATATCTTCCTGTTTATGTAAACGTATCATATACGTAAAGATTTATAAACATTGATAACATCCAAAAATCCTGATCATCCATTTCCCAGAACTACCTTAACAATTTTTACTCAGCAGGATATATGAAGTTATGTATAATCGTGAAGGATCCACTAATTACAAATTTTAAGAAAATATGTCATATAAAGCTTAAATACTTTATTTACTTTATAATTCAATTAATTGTTTTCGAAAAAACAGGCAGAATATGAATTTATTACGAAATGTGCTATTCAAATCGGCCTAATTTTTAATGGCAATTTGGGTACTTTTCGGAATTCTTTTTTTTGTTATTTCTATTGAAATTACACTTTTTAATTTTTTTAAGTTTTGTTACATATGTATATAAACAGGTTTTGAAAAATAATAAATCATCGCATCAATTTTTGATGCGGTGTTCAAATACTCGAGTATGAAAATGACATTGCATTTATGGGATGCACTCGTAGTTGCGGTGCACCGCTGATGTGTACCTTATAGGAAACGACTCCTTCTGTAGGTAGATGCACGAGCAAGCAAAAAATACAACAACCATTTATGTCTTGCCATAACGTACATTTTTTATTTCTTCTTTATTTACAGCACCATATGGATGAGCAAATGGAAAATGAAACAGATGAACAATTTGAAGAACGAGTTTTAAATAAAAGAGCTTCTCAACTTTTTATTGATGTTAGAGCGCATTTTATTTCTAATAATAATTTAGCTCTTTCTCACTTAACAGCAGGCAACTCCAGAAAGCAGGTAACAAATTAGAAAATTGTACAAATAAGAAATTAGAATACTATACATTTTGATATGAAGTTTTTTTACCTTTACAGATTGGAATTGAATTATAAATTCAATAAAATTTTTAAAGATTGCAATTGAATCATAAATTCAGCAAAAAAATTTATAAAAATTACGTAAAACATACAGACAACAATGTCTTACTATTATAGTTTTTAAGAGTCGCAGATGTGAATGTTATTTCCAAATTTGGTAAAACTAGCACTTAGAGTCTTTAAGATCTGTTGTTTAATACGAGCGGACAGACGGCCACGGCTAAAAAGACTCAACTCCTAATAACGAGTATATGTAATTTTTTTTTATTACAAAACTTTCATAGTTTTTTTTTTTTATAAATGGTATCTTTATTTACATCTGCCCAGAGAGCACTTAATTAAATGTTATGATTACATTGGCTATAAGTTATGTTTGCTTGGATGAAGAGTGTATATCTTGAAGTGAATTATTACTCTATGGATTTAGGGAACTCTGAACGGCAAGTCCAGTGGGTGCCATCTATGGAGTCGTCTCCGGTGGTCGCTGGTTAATAGAATACTGGTGGCTAGTGGATTCTCGTGGTCTTGTATTTTATCTAGATGCCTCTTGCTGCACTTCACTATTTCCTCCATGACTGAAGGCAAATTTAGATCACGCTTAATGGTTGTGTTGCGCACGTTGTACGGCGCATTGATGATTTGCCGTAATATTTTATTTTCTGCTCTTTCCAATCGTGCATGAGGCTACACCCCACAGCTCAATGCCGTATGTCCAGACTGGTTTAATGATAGCCTTGTAAATAAGGAGCTTGTTGTTGATGGAAAGTTTGCTCCTTCTTTTTAGTAGCCAGAACAATTGCCTATTTTTATGCCGGATAAGCTTGACCTTCACTATGATATGATCTTTCCATGTCAGCTTTGCATCAAGTGTCATGCCCAAGTACTTTGCAGTTGCAGTTCTGTGGAATGACTGCACCATTGATGAAGAATGACGGAGAGATGCCTGGTCTAAGACTGAACGTGGTATGTGATGCTTTTATTTTATTACAATATTACAATTTATTACAATATTCCACCTCTCTAACCACGGCTGCAAGTTGTCCAGAGTCTGATGTAATCCTTGCGCAGCCATTGCAAGAGTGTTGGCTGAGATCAGGAATGCTGTGTCATCAGAATATGTGCATGTTATGTGGGTTCCTAATGGTATCGGCATATCGGCAGTGTATATAGAGTACAGTATCGGGCCTAGAACGCTACCTTGAGGAACTCCTGCATGTATTTCGTGTATTGCAGATTCTGCGTGATTACATCTAACGTAAAACCGTCTGTTTTCCAAGTAGGCCTTGAAGAAGAGATAAAATGCGTTGGCAGGCTTCGTTTGAGTTTGTAGCATGAAGGACTTATGCCATACCCTGTCGAAGGCTTGCTTCACGTCCAGGAAGATTGCAACACAGAACTTTTTGTTTTCAAAGGCGAATCTTTCTGACTACCCTGTAACATTGCTGAATGGCTCCATGTCCCCGTCTGAAGCCGAACTGATGGTCTGGGATAATATTTTTCTCCTCAATAGAAAGCATTAATCTTTTTGCAAATAACTTCTCCAGAATTTTCTGCGCATTTCTACTAAGATGGAAAATGGCCAAGCCTCAGGCATTGCACTATGGTCCAGCGGACCACTTTTTTAGGCCAAAATACATAACTCCGTAAATTTTAAAGATATCAACTTGAAACTTTGCCAATCGTCATTTTGTGCTTTTAGAATGATACTGAATTAAAATTATCCAGATCATAAAACTATATTCTATAGCTTTAATAGGAATGAAAAAAAAATGTTTTTAGATAAATTAATAAAACTTCGGTTTCTTTCAAATTATATAATTTTAATTTAATTTAAAAATTTTTATTGAACTTGGATCACGAATAACTATAGTTTTCATAGGAAAAATATGAATATATAAACAATTTTGAATGAAAAATCTATATATATAAAAATGCTCTGTTCGTATCTACATCATTAATAGACTTGAAAAGTTCTGAACCGTTTAAGCCCAAATTTTGACACAACATGCGTTGAGGTTCCAGCACGGTTATTGTCTACTTTTTATGTTGATAGCTTATCTGCGTTGGCGAATATATCAGTTTTTTTCGTGCCCCTACTGCTGCGCCCTCTACAGGCAGGCCATGAGAAATAATTCAAAACTTATTGAAAGAAGAAATTGGAGATTAAAATTTTATTTTTTCAGTTCAGTTCAGTTCAGTTAGAAACGAAGTCATGCCACCAAAAAAGTCGAGTTTGGGTCGTCGTACTCGCAATACAGAAGCAAGAAGACGTATGATTTCGAATATGACTGACGAAGAGCGGGCCTCCATCCGAGAGACTGAGCGGCTGAGAGCAATGCAGATGCACAACGAGGAATCAGCAGAAAGACGAGCAGCTAGGCTTGAACACGATTGAGAGCTAGGCAGTCGCGTTCTGCAGCAATCGATTTGATTCGCTCTCAAAATAATGAACGCGAAAGAGCAAGGGTAGCTGAAGCGCGTTTACAGCTTTCAGCAGATCAAAACCTGCAATACAATCGTCTTGCATTCCGATATAATCCAATTGTTGATTATAGCTCGAATCGCAATGTCGTTATTGGCCGGATGCATCAGGTCTGCACACACTGTCAGGCTCTCAAATTCAAAAACGAACCAAGAGGATTGTGTTGCGCTTCCGGGAAAGTGAAATTGCCTCAACTTGAAGCACCACCAGAGCCTCTGCACTCTCTATTCGCTGGATCTACTGCTGAATCGAAGCATTTCCTGTCGAACATTAGGAAATACAACTCTTGCTTCCAAATGACGTCATTTGGTGCGGAAATTATAACTACGCAATTCATGCCAACTGTTAAAATCAAAGGACAAATCTATCACAAAGCCGGTTCCCTGCTTCCGCTCCCAGGCAGCGAACACAAATTTCTTCAAATGTACTTCATTGGTAATGATGGAGCTGAAGTCGATGCACGTTATGGAATCAATACCTCGCTGAAGAGGCCCATTATTTCGCAGCTACAGAAGCTTTTTCATGAACGAAACAATTTGGTGCGTTTGTTCAAAACAGCAATCGATATGATGCCTTCGGATACCCATAAAATTGTCATTCATGCAGACAAAACGCCTGCTGGAGAACATATCAGGAGATACAATGCTCAAACTATAGACGAAGTGGCAATTGTCATAGTCGGGGATCAGTTCCAACCTCGAGATATTGTTCTCCATCGACGAAACGATCGATTGGTAAACGTCGCAGAAACTCACCGTTGTTACGATGTTTTGCAGTATCCACTCATCTTCTGGGATGGTGCCGATGGATATCATTTCAATGTGAGGATGGTAGATCCAGTCAATGGTGTAGAAACGAATAAAAAATGCAGCGCGATGAACTTTTACTCATACCGATTAATGGTTCGGAGGACCGATGACAATCATATATTGAAATGTCGTCAGTTGTTTCATCAGTACATTGTCGATATGTATGCAAAAATTGAAACAGAACGTTTGCTGTTCCTCCGATTGAATCAGACGAAACTTCGGTCCGAGGAATATATCCATTTGCGGGATGCCGTGATGAATGACCGTAATACAACCAACGTTGGAAAGCTCACGATTTTGCCATCCTCATACATAGGTAGTCCACGCCAAATGCAGGAATATGCTCAAGATGCCATGGCATATGTTCGTTGCTACGGCCGTCCAGACTTATTTATCACCTTCACATGCAATCCAGCTTGGGACGAGGTAGTGCAGCTGTTACTTCCTGGACAATCGTCTAGGGATAGGCATGACATCACAGCCCGTGTTTTCAGACAAAAGCTCAAGTCACTGATGGATTTCATTGTGAAACATGGAGTTTTTGGATCTGTGCGGTGCTGGATGTATTCAGTAGAATGGCAGAAGAGAGGATTGCCGCATGCGCACATACTGATCTGGCTGTATGATAAAATCACTCCAGATGAAATCGACAATGTGATATGCGCTGAGATTCCACGGGCCGAGGTTGATACGGATTTGCATGCAGTTGTCATCAAGAACATGATCCATGGCCCATGTGGTACCCTCAACCCAAGTTCACCATGCATGGTAGACGGGAAGTGTTCCAAGCGATATCCTCGAGCATTTGCATCCAACGCCGTAACAGGGGACGATGGATATCCTCTGTATAGAAGACGGTCAACTGAAGATGGCGGGACTTCGGCAACTTTAAACATGAGAATTGGTGATATTGAGGTAGACAATCGTTGGGTGGTTCCATACTCACCCCATATGCCACAACGAAGCGTGGCAGGGTACAGCTAGTTAATTATAAAATCGTTAAATAGTTTTACACTTTCTTTTTACATTGTACCTTATCGAGTTAACTTTACTCTATTGTTTTTATCAGTTTGCATTTTCATACAAAATAGGGTACTCTTTAAATCAAAATTTTAAGAAATGTGGTCAAATGTGGCATTTCTGACTATATGTTAATGATTAAGTATACATGTTCCTTTAAAACCCAATACGTCTCATGATGGGACTAGGTTGGACGCACTAAAAATACCTTTTTAAAAAGATGTTTAAAAAAAAGTTCCACATTTGGGGAGACTTATTTTAACCTCAAATTACAAACTCATAACAACAACTGAAGTCATTTAAAATTTTAAAACAAATAATTCAAACATTGTAGAATATATTTCAGCAAAAAAAAATTATAGTTTGGAATATTTCTTCCGAGTTTTTATAATTTCAAAATTATGCTTTTTTACGCACTTTAACTCTGCTAATTTTCTTGTGAGCAAACAGCTGACTTTAACAGCTCCGTGCGCGAAAGTGGCGCCACCTATGAAAATTTGGAGTATTTTACATACATAGATGATTTCCAATCGATCGCTACCAGAATCAATTAATTCTGGTCTGCTGGACCATAGTGCATTGGTTCAATATAACTTTTAGATTATCAATGCAGTTCGATGGAAGGTGCTTTAATGCTGCAGCGTCTATACAGTCGTAACCGGGAGATTTCGATGGCTTTAAATTAGAATTAATAAGGATCTTATTAATTTTCTCTAATTCGCAATTCGAATTGAGCATTGAATTAAATATTTTGGTAACGGGGAGTAGCTTTACGGTCATCATACAATAATATTGAAAACGATACTTTTGCGGATTTCAGGCGGACACATGTCCGATTTCAGTATTAAAAACGATAAGAAAGTAAATCACCTGGCATGTGTTTTGTGGCAGCAAAAGCTATCATTTTCGGAACCCGAAACTGAACTGAAGTGGCACTCTTCCGTTTGCCCTTCGTTTTAGTGTACGTTTTTGAACTTTTAGCGAGCATAATGCGGAAGTTCCGATTCGTTGTCCGTATTTGATATCTTTTGCGGACATTTTCCGGATCCATCCGCCTTATGTCCGCACTTTGTGTGCTGGGTGAAGAAATAATGAATGAAATAATATTAGTGAAAAGTCTAACACGGAACCCCTGATTTGGTTTTAAATTTTATTTTGAAAAAAAAAATTTGGAAGCATAAGTAATCATTATTTTTTAATTGTGTTTTTTTTTTTTTTTTATCAAAAATGATTTTTATTTGTAATTCATATATTTTTCTCTCAAGTCTGATGATTTATGTTTAGACTAGAGAAAACTCTAAAAATAATCATTACCATTTATTTTTTTTTAATAAAACATAATGATTACGGTCCCTTGTTTGTATAGTGGCCTAGTGATAAAAAAAAGTGTAAATCCTAGTTGCGTTCTTTTTTTTTTAATAAAAACCAGTTTCGTTCGACAACTACCTTGTTTTTGGACTATCGAATAAGTTCCCCCACTAAATCCTAACAACAAAACATAATAACATACAATTAGAGCAGTGCACCCTTGGCCACTTCTGTAGCTACGGCCGGGGAGTATGGCAGGATTCCAGGGAGTTCGGAACTCGCAAACATTTGTATAGGGACATAAAAAATTGAAATCAGTAAAAACTTATTTTCCATATCTTTCGATCTTTCTCTTCGTAGCGGACGGTCGTGTTTTTGTGTTGCGCTCCGACTCTTGCTACCGCACGTGCATGCACTTTTCTGTGTAATTAATTTGCAATAATAATCGCTTTTTAGTTTTGTGCTAAGACTGTTATATTATTTTATTTTTCCTATTTGCTCTTTTACCGTTATTATTTTTCTCTCCCCCGCTCGAGTGTCGTTTGCTATAAGCTGTATCTAAGCTGTTAATAGCTCTCACCGCTCATGTGATTTTCTACTGCTTAAATTCTACCTCTTGCGCTCTTTTGTTCGCTCTCTTCCTCTCTTTACTTTTTTGGTATTGATAGTGTGCACAGTGGTTCTATGGTTGGTGAAAATGTCCCAGAATATTGTCTGTGTTATAAAGAATTGCCAAAAAAATGTTTTGGCAGACCAGCCCAGTTTCCATTGCTGACTTTGCGAGGCAGATGACAGGTCGAATGGCTGTGTCCAGTGTCCAAAAAGGGTCTGCGTTATTGCTGTGAGGCCTGTCGACCAGTTGAGAAGGAAATATCTCGCATCGGAAAATGTTCTATCCTATATACAAGGCAAAACCCAAGCTGACAATATCAAGGTGGAAAAATTCAAATTTTCGTATGCCAGAGACATTTTAATCATTGAGAATAAATGTCTCATCCAAACTCTTTGACACTATTTGAGAGAAATCGGCATGCGAGAGTTCAACTGCCCAAGCCGTCACAACCCTCAATGTCCACTGCAGTACCTTGTGTCCCAAAAAAACTAACCTCTTTCCTACTACTTTCTTATCAGAATACTAGGGGCTTACGCAGTACACTCTCTAGATTATATTCGGATAGCCTTTCTTTCGCATCCTAGGTGATTGTATTTACAGAAACCTGGTTGAAGCCGGAGATCCTCTGCTCCGAAATTCTTCCATGTATGTACACTATTTACAGATTAGATCGTCTTCTCCAGCGTGGTGGCGGAGTTTTAATTACCGTTGACTACTGCCTCATCTCGGAACGGGTGGTATCTAATGACTTTTTGGACATCGAATTTATCTGCGTTAAACTATCATTCACAGGTAGTTGCATTTATGTAACCTGCCCTTACATCCCTCCATCTTCGGAAGAACCAATTTATTGGAAACAGCTTTCGGCAATTCGGGCAGTTTCCAATAGGCTTTCTGATAGGGACCAATTAGTGGCTTTGGGTGACTTCAACATACCCAGAGCTCACTGGTCTTCTGATGGTGTGTCTAACGTCCTTCACACTGCGGCACAGCATGACCTCATAAATGGCTTGCTTGATTTATCATTATCTCAAGTTAAGCATATCTTTAATTCTTTAAACCGCTTACTGGATCTATGCTTTGTCTTCGATCCTGCAGGCGGAAACCTTATTAGAGTTCCTCCAATGACGCAACCTGCAGATCCTTATCATCCAACTTTCGATGTGACTATCGACACTGGGACAGCTTTAGCTACGACACCTGATAGCAGTATTCACAGAGTCCGCTGTTTCCGAAAGGCTGACTATCAGAGGCTGAACACTTTAATAGCAGAATTTGATTGGTCTAATCTTTACACGAGCTCTGACATGGCATCCGCCGTTGATATTTTTTACAATGCCATGAACTCATTTTTCTCCCTATGTGTTCCTAAAACCTACCCGTCGGTCTCTAATACACCACTTTGGTTTAACAAGGAGCTGACGCGTTTAAAAAACGTAAAATCTAGGCTTTATAATAAATATAAACTTACTGGTTCCAGAACGGCTTTCTCATCCTATCTTAGTGCTCGATCTAACTTTATTGTGCTTAACGCTCAGTGTTATAAAAATTATTTGACCAGTTCACGCAGGACCCTAAACAGTTTTATAACTTTGTTAACTCTAAACGTAAACCCACGTTATACCCTCCCTCGCTGTCATTTAAGAATACTACAGTAAATTCTAATCAATAGTCAATCTCTTTGCCGAGTTTTTTAAAACTACATATTTGCCCTCAACATCTTCAGATCAGGCATTTTCTCCAGCTTTGCCTAGTTCATCCGTAATCTTCAGTCCTATTTTAAATGAAAGCTCACTTATTCTTGATCTTCAACGTGTTAAGCCAGTTTATTCACCAGGTTCCGATGGAATACCGGGCTCTGTGCTTAGGTATTGCTCCGAGGCGCTGTGTAACCCCCTTCTTACCTTTAGAATCCTCCGAATTTCCCCTTATTTGAATGTAATCACTCCTCACTTGCAACATTTATGCAGATCCGTCATCTCTCCATGTCAGCATGGTTTTATGAGGCGAAGATCAACCACGACCAATCTTCTGGAACTTACCTCTTACTTACCTGATGACGTTAAACTTTGCTTGCAGTATAGGGACAGTTCATGCCAATCAGACCTACAATCGGATCTTGATAACTTCCAAGCATGGTGTCATGCTAACGATTTACATCTCAACAGTTTAAAATGCAAACTGATGACATTTTCACGTGTCACTCCCCTGCTTGCCACCTATATGCTTAACAATTGCTCTTTGGGAAGAATTACTATTGTTGATGATCTGTGTGTCCGCCTGGATCCTAAAGTTTCGTCCTCTAATTATATTTCTTGTATAGTTAACAAAGCCAGAGGCATCCTGGGATTCATTAAAAGGTGGGCGAAGGAATTCGATTCTCCTTATGTAACGAAGACTCTCTTTACTTCGTTAGTTCGCCCTATATTGGAGTATGGTTCGTGCGTTTGGAGTCCTCAATTTGACGTCCATAGTAGCCGCATTGAATCTGTCCAAATTAACTTTTTGCTTTTCGCCCTCCGCGGCCTACCCTGGGATGCCAACCTTAGATTACCGTCTTACTCTAGTAGACTTCTCCTACTTAATCTACCTTCTTTAGCTAACCGTAGGACGATGCTTGGCGTTGTCTTTCTACATAAACTTATTCACGATGATGTTGAGAGCCCTTACCTGATAGGCCAGTTCAATTTCCATGTTCCCCGTCTTTCATCTAGATCTTTTATACCATTAGTAGTTAACCACTGTAGGCGTGAGTTTGAAGTACATGAACCCTTTAGGGTTTTATGTACTGATTACAATCGTCTGTTTAGTAGTATTGAGGCATTGAAAGCCTTCAAAAACTAAAAACTGTATTGCTTGTAGTACTAGACCGTAGTGTATCCTAATTTTTCCTCGTTCTATTATATTTTTTTTCTTCTCTTGCGTCTTACTAGCACGCGTTTCGCGCCGTACGTTACACGGCTGCGCCCCTCGCGCAAAAAAAAAATATATATATATATATATAATTTCAGTTCTCGATCAGGATCAACTGCCCAGTCGATCTAGCCATGCCTGTCTGTCCGGTTGTACGCAAACTAGTCCCTCAGTTTTAAAGCTATCTGAATGAAACTTTGCAGTTTATCTTTTATATACTCTCACTCGTACATATGTTGGATCGAACGGCTATATCATATAGCTGCGATAGGAACGATCGGAAAGTTTTTCGAAAAAAAATTCTAAGTACACTCATGGACAATATAATAGGTGTGTTTTTTTTTCTTTTTCAACTTGTTATGTATAAGCCATCTCTTCTCCAATCTCAACAAATCAGGGCTATTTGAAAACGTATATTAATTGTCTTTAAACCAAAAGTAAAAAAAATTTCACAAACTTCTTAATATTCAAGTAAATTAAATATATCCTTAAATCCAACAATTTTAGCTGGCCATAATAATAGGTGTACAAAGGGAAAGTTTAAATAAAATCCAGATTTCACTATTTTTGGTCTTGTTTTATATAAAACAAAGTATCTGGCAGCTAATAGCCGGTATATCCGCCATTTTTGGCAAGACTTTCTCTATTCGTCTTGGCCTGGAGGATATTAACTTGCGACAAGTTCCAATTAGAATGTTATACCATGTTCTTTGGACAATATCCCTTTTTTTTTGGCAGAATGTCTTACCAACCTCTCCTTTGAGTTCACCCCAGAGCTTCTGGATAGGATTGAGGTCCGGAGATTGACTTGGCCACTCAATAACAGCCACAGTTTGGTCTCGGAACCAATCCTTTACTACTTGAGAGGCGTGTTTCGGGTCCTTATTCTGCTGGAACTTCCATAAAAGTAGCATATTATCCTCGGCATATGGTAGAATCACCGTCTCCAATAGATATTTGTAGACGACTCTGTACATTATTTCGTCAACACGATGAGTGAAATGGACACCATACCATGAAAATCAGCTCCATAACACCTCCATGTTTCAAAGTTTTATATGTGTACCTGGATTAAATTCTTTGCATTTGCTGTTGCTAAAAGGATCGTTCGTTGTCCTAGAGGATCTATTGAAGTAAGCTAGAGTGGAATTTTAGTATGTACATTAAGAACTATAGTCTGTGTGATTCCTGAAAATTTGGTTGCGATCGTATAAAAATTGTGGAAGTTATTAAAGAAATATGGCCACAACGCACTGTGGTTGCGCCCATAGGGCAAAAATAAAAAAAAAATTCCAAACACTTGAGAAAAGTAGCCAAATTATTTCTTAAATGTCCAAATTTATGCATGGTAAAATCGTTTTGGCTCGAAATCTAATGAGACATTCAAAAAAAGAATGCAAAGAGACCAACTGTTAATTTTTTTGCAGCGCAGCGGAGTTTTGTTTGCTTTTTGTCACAACAAATTTGAATTTTAAAGCTAGAGAGCTCATATTTTAATAATTTAAAATGAATTTTAAAGTTATAGGTATTTACTTTAATAAAATGTTTTTGTGAAAAAAATTGAATGATTTCCTATTATTTTTGCTGATATTTGCTGATTTGTCTATATTCATTAATACACTCATGCTGTCTTACTGTTTTCAGAGATGAATTTTCGGTGCAATCTGCTGCTCTTACATTGTTTGTGGTGTTTCTTTTGTGCTTGTGGTCATTTGTTTTTGTTTTTTTTTTGTTTTTTCTGTTGACAGACAATTTTGTTTATTTTGTTTTCCCAATTGAATTTTATCATTTTCTACAGGCGCTTCTTTGACCTTTGGTGCAGCGAAGACGGTACAAATGCAGAAAGAACTCGTAATGAAATTAGTTTGATAGAAGAAACAATTAAAAGTAAAAGTTATGTAGTTGATATCATATGAATATACTTGCTAATTGTATCAGATACATTTGCAAAAAAATAAATCCTTATTGGTTAATCGGATTAACAGGTCAAAGAAAGCTACCAAAACGAGAAAAATCCAAACTTTTGCCATTTTCATTTGAATTGTTGGAAGATGTTTAAAAAATGTTTGCATTAAAATTGAAATCCTTTCATTTTCTTCTTTTAGAAATATATATATTTAAATATATATTTACTAGCAGACCCGGCAAACTCCGTTTCGCCACCAGATTCGTTTTATGTAACATTTCGTTTGGTGATTAAAAGATTAAAGATTAAAAGAAAAACAATTTTTTTTTTTTATATATTTGAAAAGGAAAATATTTATTTCATTTCACAACAGTAATAAATTCATTTCGATTACCTACTAAAATAGTTATAGTTGAACTTCCCGAAGTAAATGAAAGTTACTCTTTGACGTCGCTACAAATCCAAAGTAAATACTGAATGGAAGCGTTATACGTGTCCGCAAATTATCCGTTTCATTGTAGTGCTCTTTGGTAAACCACATTTTTTGTTTTTTGGTCTGACGTTAACACAAACAAAGCGGATGGTTTCCCAACTCGTGAACACGCAACGTATAACTGCCCATATGAAAAACAGTGATTTTCTAAATTTATCCCGCAAACACTAAGCGATTGGCCTTGCGACTTATTAATTGTCATTGCGAACGCAAGGCGAACTGGGAATTGCAATCGTTTGAAATCAAACGGAAGATCTGTCGGAATCATTGGTATTCGAGGAATATATACATTTTCCCCTGCGTACTTTCCGTTAATAATGGTGGCCTCAATCAAATTCGGTATAAGTCTCTTTACCGAAAGTCGATGACCGTTGTAAAGTCGCGGTGGATTCAAATTACGCAGTATCATAATAACTGTACCAACTTTGAGTTGCAAGTTATGTGGTGGAAATCCTGGTATCTCCAGAGCATTCAAAAACTCCGTTGGATAATTTACTACATCTTCGGGATTTGTTATTGAATCAACGGATTTGTATGTCACCAAATCGCCAGCAATTTTTAATTGAATGGTGAAATTCAGTGCGTGGACATCATTATTCTTTGCGGCAAGAATTGCTCGTTGACTTAACCAAGCATAAGTCTTATAATTCCCACTAATGTTTGGGAAAACATTTTCAATAAGAACTAATTGAGTGTCTACAAATCGGCAAAAGTCGTTGGTAAGAGTAATTAATCCAGATGTCGCATCAACTGGGACTTTTCCATTTCCAACATCTAACAATAGTTTGGAAAATTGTGCAGCACTTTGATCATTTTGAAGTTGAACTCTCATATTAGTGGTTAGCGATAATGATTTTACGTTATTCCATAAAGGTGATGCCTTCAGGCAAGCATTCAATTCATCTGCAGGCGTTCCACGGGGAACTACTGGCAACGTCTGCCTGAAATCGCCTGCCAACAAGATCATCAAGCCGCCAAAGATGTTGTTATATCGCCGCAGATCCTTCAGTGTGAAGTTAAGTGCTTCAAGTGATTTCTTATGTGCCATTGTGCACCCATCCCAAACAATGAGCTTGCATTGCATTAACAATTTTCCCATTGCACTGGATCGGGAAATATTGCATTTTGGAGTATCAATTGTGTTTAAATTAAGTGGCAACTTAAGCGCAGAATGTGCAGTACGACCGCCATCTAGAAGAGTCGCCGCAATTCCAGATGATGCTAACGCCAAAGCTATGTCACATCTTGATCGAATAGTGGCCAAAATCAATGAAATGACAAATGTTTTCCCTGTTCCTCCAGGTGCATCCAGGAAGAATAGACCACCAGTATTATTATACGTTGTAAACAGACAACATACCCTGAAAAGCAGCTCCATTCCATTAGGCTACCACCTCCATGTTCCACAGTTTTATATGAGTACCTGGGATTAAATTCTTCGCCTTTGCTGTTGCTAAAAACGTTCGTTGTGCGAGAGGATCTATTGGAGTAAGCTAGCTAATTTTGGTATGTACATTAAGAACTATAATCTGTGTGATTCCTGAAATTTGGTTGCGATCATATAAAAATTGTCGAAGTTATTAAGGAAATAATTTTGTATGGCCACAAACGGCTGCTGCAGCATGTCTCATTTGGTTGACCAACTAGGCCAACTAAATATTCTTACCAGTTCTTGATTGTGATCGGAAAAGAATCTTATAAAATATTCGAGAAGTTATTTTAATAAATGGTAATCAATTCTAGGTGCTTTAATGCAATAAAAACGCGTTTTTACACAGATATTTACATGTGTATGTATTTTTCCATGCATGTGATTATATTACACTTGGATTTGCATTTGTCCGTTATGTTCAAAAATGTATTAACTATTTACTATGTGTAGCGGGTATCTCACAGTCGAGCTTACTCGACTGTAGCTTTCTTACTTGTTAATTTTTCTGATTGTTCCTATGGCAGCTATATGATATAGTTGGCCGATTTTCATGAAATTAAAACTGAAATCCTGAAATTTTACTAGATGGCCAAAAATCAAGTTTGGTGAAAATATTTAGAAAATTGACATATGTAGTTATAATTTTTTTCCCAAAAATTTTCCGATCGTTCCTATGACGAACTTAAGTGTTGGCACAGTTGGCATGTCTGACTTTCGCACAGCTTTTTAAAATTAAATATGGTGATATTTAAATAAATCAAAATATACTTACATAAATTAATAAATTTACAACTAAATTAAATTTATTTTAGTATCTTTTTCATTTAATTTAACAAAATTATTAAACTAAAAAACCCCAGATTTTCTCGGAACAAAACTGTTTGGCACACCTAAACAAATATATTGAATATCATGAAAATGAAACGAGTTTAAGTGAAAATTAATATTTAGTGGCTAAGCCCTTTAGTTTTAGAACAGCTTGGCATCGTAGAAACCAAATTTTGGTTGGTTTCTGTTTCAATATGACGCCATTCCTCTATAAGTGCTCGGCTTTTGTTAATATGGCGCGTTTTTTTACCGGTCTGTCCAATTCTTCCCAAAATTTTCGATGGGGTTTAGATCTGGAGACTGGGGAAATTATGGATTTAAGCCATTTTACCATTCGGAGCATTGTGCAGCGCTTCAAGGAAGTCCCGTTGTTGCAGAGCGTCAAGCGCATTGGCCGACCCAAGGCTTTGTCTCGGAACACTATAATATCGTCAGGAAAGTGAAGGTTAAGCCAAAAATCTCTTCGACGCAGATTGCAGCAGGAATTAAAAAGGATTTTGGAAAAAAAAATTTCGCCAAAAGTCAACCAAAGGAAGCGTGTAGCATATGCAAAAGATATTTAAACAAGCCAAATGACTTTTGGAACAGTGTGATATTTTCCTAAAGTCATTTGGCTTATTTAAATAGTTTTTTGCATATTTTTTAGTTGACTTTTGAAATGAGTGGTTTACGTCTTGCCACACAACTCTTGTAGCTAGCTTTTGCTAGCTAGCTTGTAGCTTGATTTGCTACCATAACTTAGCCGTTTTTCAAACCATTTACATCAAATTTAAGATTTGGCAACTAAGTATTATTCCAGAATTTCGGTTTTATTTTTTTGGTTAAAATTCTGCAAGGGTTTATAAACTTCAGTAAGCCGAAGTTTTTTCTTGTTTTTTCTTTTCTTTCTTTCTTGTTTTTAAATACAAATAATAGTCAAGAAGTATATCTTGACTCTTTCCCGCAAGAAATCATACGCCCAACGCTTTTCTAATGCATTAATTTCTTTTTGTCTATCTGACTTTCTTAAACGGGTTGCTTCGAATGCGTTGGGATGCAACTGTATCCATGATCTTGGTCCAAAATGATTTAGGTCCCCTAAGGCTCTACAAGTGCATGAACTTCGCCATGATAGCTTTATGTCGGTCCATGACTGATAATATCCGTCGTTGTTCGATTTGCTCCCTTTGGTAAATGTTGTGTAGTTTTAAATAAATACTAACAACTAGCTATAAAAAAAACGCAATAACTCGACTTATTGTTGTTTAAAGTTTACATTGTAAACACACGTTCTGACTTTTTGCGTTAAATATCTAAATTGAATCTAAAATACTTAGTGTAAATAGACTACTAACTTCTATTTTCAATACAGAAACCTAAAATTATATATTTTCACATTTTTATTTAAAAAATTTGAAAAATTTTTTATTTTTGAACTTTTATTTTTAATTTGTAACTAAATTTGTAAATTTGTAACTAAATTTTATTTGATTGTATTTGGAGCTCAATCATTAATTTTCCGGGAAAAAATGCAACCAAATGGTAACAAAAAATATTTCTTATTTCAATTTCAATTAGATAGTTATTCTTTGTTTTAATTATTTTGAAAATTTTCAGTGCACCATTTATTATACCCTTGCAGGAGACCTCTCCGACCCTATAAAGTATATATATTCTTGATCAGGATCAACAGCCGAGTCGATCTAGCCATGACCGTCTGTCCGTTTGTCCGTTTCTACGCAAACTAGTCCCTCAGTTTTAAAGCTGAATGAATGAAATGAATCTGAATGAAACTTTGTAGTTAGTCTTTTATATACTCTCACTCGTATATATGTCGGAACGAGCCGGTTCGGACGACTATATCATATAGCTGCCATAGGAACAATCGAAAAATTTTTAGTAACAAAAATTTAACTTTGTCAGTTTTCAACATATATTCATCAAATTTGGTATTTAGCCGTTTTTTACTATTTCTGAATTTCGGTTTTAATTTCATGAAAATCGGCCAACTATATCCTATAGCTTCCATAGGAACAATCAGGAAAATAAAAGAAAAAACCATAACTTTGTCAGTTTTCAAGATATTTTAACCAAACTTGATATTTAGCCATCTTATATTATTTCAGAATTTTGGTTTTAGTTTCGTGAGAATCGGTCGACTATATCCTATAGCTTTAATAGGAAAATAAAAAAAAAACCCATAACTTAGCCGATTTTCAAACCATTTTCATCAAACTTAAGATTTGGCAACTAATAATTATTCCAGATTTTCGGTTTTAATTTTTTGTTAAAGTTCTGCAAGGGTATATAAACTTCGGTGAGCCGAAGTTAGCTTCCTTTCTTGTTTTATTAACATTTTCATCCTCAACCTCTAAAATGTTCGCTTACTCAACCATTAATTGATTTATTTATATACAGCAACAAGTTGGGTAAAACAAACAGCTAACTTTTGATTTAAGAGAATTAGCTACTTTGCCCTACCATTCATAACACAGGTCAACATGGTTTAGTTGTTGAAAAGATGGGATTAATTTCCGAAGGAGCTTGGTACGTAGGATCTTAATCCGGCATCAAAATTTGCTTATCACGTCCGAATTTCAGAAATTCCATTAAGAAGTGAACCCCACCATTCCAGCAACTCATACGACCCCTATATTTGTAGACCTTTGTTACCTTTGTGGTTAGAAATGTTTGTGAATACTTTATTAAAGTATTCGTCTTAGTTACAAGGACTATGAGGAAATAAAATCAATCAATCTTCCTAATAACTTAAGAAGACAAAAAAAAATTAATGAGAATAAAACCTGCAGATGGTGAAAGATCTCTGCATATTGCTAGTTCTGCTATTTCGAAACCCAAAAGTTTCCATCACGTACCAATTTTGAGAAAATCAAATCGTTCAAAGCTCCAAAAAGAGAAATATTCTGCAGTTGCACGAAATGCAAATTTGTTTTATGAAGTTGTGACGGTCTGCCGCAGGTTTCCAAGTAGCTCAGGGACGGTTAGAGTCCGCTTAGTAAATTCTATTCAGAGTGGTAGCTGTAAGAGAAATTGCCCGTTTCCCAATGAGAACAGTTAAGAGAGTTAGGTCAACTTAAGTAGATTCAGCTCTTTATTAAACGATTTATTTAACAGAGTTTCGGATGCACTGCGCCTCTCGCGACTAGAGGGTCCCCGTTTCGGCGTTTAGCGGCTCGCCCTGGACTCGAGAGTCTTCAGAGAGCGCGAGACGGACTCGAACGTCTTCAGTTGCGGGCTCTAAAGTCTTCTAAGAGAAAGGCAGGCTCGAAAGTCTTCGGTTGCGGCTTATGTATTGCAAACCAAATCCTAAGATTCGGTTCGCCCAAAAACTGACTTTGGCTGCTGACTACTTTCTAGTAGTGTGCTACTAGAGGCTTACAACTTACGATCGCTGTCGGCTGCTAAGTGCTTTGCAAAGGCCAGCGGCCCGCATTATATAGGCCTGGTGGGGCCCAGTGTGCCCGCCGCGATCGGCCTCTTCCTCTGCTCCTCCGTTCAGGGTGCCCTATGCCGCCAGTGTGGCCCTTTATTGGCGCGCGCGCACAATGTGTCATAGATTCGATGATTTGAGGCAAGCTTTTATTTCGTCTGCTTAGGTTTTTTAATATTCTAATATAAGCTTCAAATACTGTACCATTAACAGTCTGTAAAGACTCAAATGACGCTGGCCTGCAAGTAATAGCCTTTGTCGTTATCTGGATAAACTGTAAGGCCAAGAGCAACCGAAATAGTCCATCGAAATAACCAGGAACGGCACCCCATGCTTAAGGCATGCATGGAGGCATCTGCTAGTGATGTCAGTACTGGGGCAGCCAGGTATCTTATTATTTCCGGCGTTGGGGTCGGACACTTATAGGTAAGATGCTCCAAGGTTTCGGTTCGACTTCTGTATGAATGCACTCACTACAAATAAATATCTTTTTCTAAAAACTGGCACCTTTTTTCTGCGCAGTATTATTTAGTGTAAGTAATTAGGGTTAAATTGGATGTATTGACAGGCAGTGTTTTTACGCACTCCAAATTTGTCAAATTTTTAATGAGGACAGCAAAGTTGGTATTAGACTTAATACAATTTACTGTTTAGTTACTGTACAGTGATATAAACTTTATGACTAGTTTGTCATATAGGAAAATAAGATAATATTTTACAATTTGTAAAAGGTTCTTATAAGATCATATTTTACAATTTGTAAAAGGTTCTTATAAGATAATATTTTAGAATTTGTAAAAGGTTCTTATAAGATAATATTTAAGTTACAACAAGTAAGAAAGCTACAGTCGAGTGAGCTCGCTGTGAGATATCCGCTACACATAGTAAATAGTAAATACATAACGGACAAATGCAAATGCAAGTGAAATATAATCACATTCATACAAAAACACATACACATTTATATATGTGTGAAAAAACGCTTTAAATTGCATTAAAGCGGCTAATAACTATTACCATTTATTTAAATTGCTTCTCGAATATTTTATAAGATTCTTTTCCGGTCACAATCAAGAACTGGTAAGAATATTTTGTTGGTCTAGTTGGCCAACTAAATGAGGAATTCTGCAGCAGCCGTTTGTGGCCATACAAAATTATTTATTTAATAACTTCGACAATTTTTATGTGATTGCAACCAAAATTTCAGGAATCACATACGTGGTAAAAATGGGAAACAAACTTGACCTGCGTGCATGCATAACAAACACTGTCGAAAAAAATTAGAGCTCTATCTCTTATAGTCTCTAAGATCCAGTGATTCATACGGACAGACGGACAGTCACAGAGACAGACAGACGGACATGGCTAGATCGTCTGGGCTATTGACGATGATCAAGAATATATATACTTTATAGGGTCGGAGATGCCTCCTTCTACCTGTTACATTCATTTCCTGCAGGCACAAAGTTATAATACCCTTCTACCCTATGAGTAGCGGGTATAAAAATTTGAGGGAAGTCTAATTTTTTTGTTTACCATGTCTTCATCGGAGCTGCAAATGTTCTACAATTAATTTGGAATCATTAAAAACTGTCTTTATTATTTGATCACCACTGTAGAACAAAATCTTCTCTATAAGCAATATTTATATTTTTATGCACCTCATTTCATTCAGCCATTGCTTGGGCTGTCTCTTTATGAGAGCAATCCTTTTGGGATGCGGAGCTGCCGTTTCATCCCGCCATTGCTCCTCTCTCCCGATGTTTTAAGTTATGGCAGTTGTTGTTGCCAGTGGCTAGCGCCGATGTTGCTGGCGGTTTTGCGGGCGAGGTAGCCGGTGTTGCCTGGCGAGGTTGCCGGTGTAGTGGCCGGTGTTGCCCGGCGAGGTTGCCGGTGGGATGGCCAGTGTGTGTGTGTTTCCCCTTTTTATCCCTTAATCCCACAAATAACCTACTTATTTCCGATATTATAATTTACACTATGTACAATCGATTTCATGAGCTATTTCGTATCAAACATCATTAAACTAATTTAAGAATAAAAGCATTCCACGAAAATTGACGCAATTAAATATGGTATGTTTACTTTTTAATCGAAAACAAAATAAAATCACTCTTTATTTTGATAGTAATATAAGTCTGTTCAAAAAAAATTAAAAATTGTGTAAGTCATAAGTCATAAATACTAGTTTGTTGGCACTACTTTTGTGTCTTTTTTTAAATTATGTGCTTATTTCTCAATTATAACAATAAAATATAATAAAAATATAATTTTTTAATTATGGAATTTCTTTTTCAGGCCGCTCAAAAGTTTTACTCACTTCTGGTGCTTAAAAAATTTAAGGTACTTCACATTACTCAAACTGCTCCCTATGCAGATATTACGATTACACGAGGACAAACTTTTGAAAATCCAAAAATTTGAATAAACGGAATAAATTGATTTATTTATTAGTAATATTAATATTTTTCAATTATACAAGATTTAATTTATTTCTGCTTTTTTACGTAAAAAGAAAACAATTAAATCTTGAAAAATGGCTCTATACTCAAGGGGTAAGAAGACTCAGATATTTAGAAAATACGTTTCCTGTAATTTAATTTTAAACTTCAGTATAAGTTAGTGTAACTAAAATTTTGTACTTCGTATTTTTTAACCAGGAAACTAGTTGAATTAGCTATAACAACAATTCAATTCAGGTTTGTAACTTAAAAAAAGATTAACTAAATTTTACATAAAATAAAGCTAATAAAAATGAAGGCAAAATCTATTAAATGTATCAATTTTATAATAATTTTGGTAACGTGGTCTAACCCCTTATTTGAACGTAATTTGCACTGACGGCATACGTGACATCTGTTGTTTATAAAATAAAAATAAAAAAAAATACAATAAGAATAAATATGTTTATAATAAGTTTAGTTGTAATCATTATTATTGTTTAAACCTGTTTTATTTTATTAAACTTAAATATGTGGGAAACAAATAAAAGTATTAAGGAAAAACTGACCTTTATTGTTGTTTGGAGCGGGCGGCTTTCACTCGATAAGTAAAAGACGGAAAAGCTTTCGGAATTGTGTAGGGGGGCGCTCCTGTCGCTAATAGATCCAGAAAAATTAGGCGATATTACAGAGAAAAAATCGCATCCAAAACGGAAAATAAACCGGGTATCACAGTGAAAAAATCTAATTTTCTCATAGAAATCGATTTAAAAAAAATATTTAATTTTTTAGCTTAATTTTTATTGATTTGCTCTATATCTCCTATATTTAGGAAATTTCTAATAGCTGAAGCATATCTGGAATATAAACATTTGATTCCTCATCCTTTCGCGTCTTAAAATCATTCAAAACAAAATAAAATCACGATTTTAACGCTGCAAATGATCTTGCGAGCTGCGGGTACCGCTGAAGCGTTTTTACGGCCGGTCGCAAATAACCTATAGCTTCCATAGGAACAATTAGGAAAATAAAAAAATCCATAACTTAGCCGATTTTCAAACCATTTTCATCAAATTTCAGACTTGGCAACTAATTATTATTCCAAAATTTCCGTTTTAATTACACCCTTGCAAGGTATTATAATTTCAGACAGAAGTTTGCAACGCAGTAAAGGAGACATCTCCGACCCTATAAAGTATATATATTCTTGATCAGGATCAACAGCCGAGTCGATCTAGCCATGTCCGGCTGTCCGTCTGGCTGTCCGATTATACGCAAACTAGTTCTTTAGTTTTAAAGCTATCGCAATGAAACTTTGTAGTTAGTACACTCCTACATAAGTCGGAACGGGCAGGATCGGATGAGTATATCATAGTTTTTTAATTTTGTTAAATTAAATGAAAAAGATGCAATACTAAAATAAATTTAATTTAGTTGTAAATGTATTAATTTATGAAGGTAAATTTTTATTTACTTAAATATCCTCATATTTCATTTTGAAAGTCAGACATGTTAACTGTGCCAACACTTAAGTTCGTCATAGGAACGATCGGAAAATTTTTGGGAAAAAAATTATAACTACATATGTAAATTTTCTAAATATTTTCACCAAACTTGATTTTTGGCCATCTAGTAAAATTTCAGAATTTCAGTTTTAATTTCATGAAAATCGGCCAACTATATCATATAGCTGCCATAGGAACAATCAGAAAAATTAACAAGTAAGAAAGCTACAGTCGAGTAAGCTCGACTGTGAGATACCCGCTACCCATAGTAAATAGGTTATACATTTTTGAACATAACGGACAAATGCAAATGCATACATGCATACAAAAACACATACACATGTATCTATGTGTGTAAAAACGCGTTATTATTGCATAAAAGCGGCTAATATTTTTACCATTTATTAAAATTACTTCTCAAATATCTTATAAGATTTATAGGGTCGGAGATGCCTCCTTCTTCCTGTTACATACATTTCCTGCCCTTCTACCCTACGGGTAGCGGGTATAAAAAAAACATAACTTTAACATAAAATTTAAGATTTGGCAACTAAATATTATTCCATAATTTCGGTTTTAATTTTTTGTTAAAATTCTGCAAGGATATATAAACTTCGGTGAGCCGAAGTTAGCTTCCTTTCTTGTTTTTGGTTTAATTTACAGTTTATGAATGTATCTATGATTCAAAACCGAAATCAGTTCGATCGGTTCTCTGGTTTTTGTGTAATATTACCTGAAAGTCAACCAAATGCTGTTTTTGTATTGTGTGTTGCAAAAACGGAAATACTTTAGAATTAAGAGCATTAACCAGAAATTAGCTGTAAAAAATCAAAAACAAAGAATTATGTCAAATTCATAACTAATAAAAATAAAATTATAAACACTACAACTCTTGTCATAACTAAGGAAACTTTTAGCCCCATGCACCGTGCGCGGGTTAATCAAAGCTTTATGTACCCGTTTCACTCACTCTAACTATTCAATGCTATCTCACTCGAACTTATATCAGGGGACTATGATTTTGCCGAGTGGAGTACCTTATATAGTTGTAGCATGGTTGTATCATGGGCCCGCGAACCCGATTCCCGAGAGCGAGTGCAAACCGGGCAAGATGGGAGAGCACGGATGCGCTCATAAAGCTCGACGTCCTAAGGCGGTATAGTGGGCTCCTCATATAAAAAGAAGCTTTGCACGATGAGCGTCAGAGTTCTTATTGCTTTGGCCGCGCGCACACTGGCGGCAGAATGAGAAGCTGACGGCTGAAGGTGATAGGTTTTTTTTTGTGCTGACACTATCAGCAAGCTAAGAATTAGTCCCCCGCGCGCACAGAAAGATAAGGATTACGCTGAAATCAAACGGTAACAGACACGTTTTACATGTCGAAATTCTGAATGTCACGGAACGTAGTTTTGTTGTATTTCATCGAGCTATAACTTCGTGAATGTTAATTTTATTTACTTAGAAAAAATGTATAAATGAACACGAATAAACAATAACAAGATGGACATATAGTCGGGTGTCCCGACAGAAGAATACCCTGTACCATTGCAAGGCGTCGCTCGATTTTGTTCCCGATTATTCAAATCGGTATCCAAGGAACATCACGTGAAGGTCATTTCAGATGCAATGGGATCTAAACCAAGAGCACAGCCGATAGCTCAGTGGATTAAACTGGATGTGGATTTATTAGTGCTGGCTTTTGAACTGGCTCCAGGCTCTCTCAAATTTTGTTCAAAAGCCAGTGAGAGAGCACTCTAGAGCCAGCAGCTCTCTTGTACGCATACAACGACAGCTATCGACTGTTTGTGTGCACACGTACTCTTATGCATCGTAATTGTTGTTCTTGTGTTTACTCATACAAGCAAGCGCATACGATTTTTACGCTCTCAACTTTATGAGAGCGGGTAGAGAGCGATTGTCGTTGCCATCAAAAAAGCAGCTTCCTATTGCAAAACGAATGTATGGACGTTCCTCATCTTTGTATTCTTATGTCTTTGGTTCGGTCCCCGTGAATTGAACACGGGACAACTTGCAATTACTCTAGCGAACGTTCTAAAAATAGCTTTGAATTTGTTTCACTGTATGTACATATGTGGGCAAGAATATTATAATTGTAAGTGTTTTGGTGAATGTTTTGACGCGCTTATTGGCGCGTGTCAAAATCATATAAAAGAAAGAGAAAAATAAGCCAAAAAACTAAAAACGGAGTTAAATTGACATATAATGCATATGTCATCTAAACCAAGAGCACAGGCGATAAATCAGTGGATAAAACTGCGCATGCATTTTTGTAAGCATTTGGCTTGGGTTCGATTCTGCCGCAAGGCATACGATTTTTTTTTATTTTTTATAAATTAGTATAGTTCTTTGATTGCATTTTTTTATTTCTTAGTATTAAATACTATAATTGTATTGATTTACGGTTAAAAATTACAAAAAAAAAAATTTGCTAATAATATAAAAATTTTGACTCGTCGCCAACGGGAATCGAACCCGTGACAACTAATTTTATTTTATATAAAAACACTTTGAGTGGACTCCAGTTTAGATGTATCATCTAATTATCATCATCTAACCAATTTGCAATCGGTAATCTTAATTGCATAAAAATGTGAATATAACTAAAATGTATAATGAACGTTTTGATATATAAATGCATAAAGGTTTTAAATATGGTTTAAATAACTTTATAAATTGAGGAGTTTTACGGTGTTTTTCAAACAGCTCCTCCACAAAAGGGAATATCAAAAATTAAAAACAAAAGAATGTATTAAGTCTTAGAAATACTGTCCTGGCGTCTGCGCCAACGAGCTCTTGAGCTCTTCTGGAGAAGCTGCATTGTAGCAAGAAAATAGCAGAGTGGGCTTCTGGTTGCTATCTAGCATTACCACAGTCAGGTTATCAGAGCTGTAATGAAACATTAGATTAAGGTGAATACTATTTCTTACAAGTAAAAAGTTCCGCCGGCCGAATCTTGCTTATTTTGAGGTTGAGCTGTATCACCCTTAGTGTTGTGGGCACCTTAACTACTATCGTCAGGTCACCGTCCTACTCTTTCTCGGATTCAACCAGCGTGAGTTTCTATTTAGCGTCAACGATGGCTTCCAGACCTAAGTCCTTCTCCTCCTTTTATACCCATGCCCCAAGCCATCTTTCAATATTTCGGATGCATGTTGTCTTCCTCTACCTCCTTGATTTTGTGGAGAACTCCACGTTGTCCCATCTCATTGGGCATTCGGGTTGAAATGTGCAGTACCGTGCAGTCTTCTGTAGAAATGTCAGGATTCGACGCAGCAGCGTTCTGCGGTTAGTGCAGTCCTAAATTATTTACCGACGACCACAAATAAAAAGTTCCCATTCGCTTTCCACCCTTTCTATATAATTTAATGAAGTAATTATTGTACTTGTAAATAAATTGTTTGTATCAGTAAAAACAGTAAACAGTAAATATACAGGCCAACAAAAAAAATACGGAGAATAAAACCTTCAGCTTGTGAAAGATCTCGGTCTGTATATTACTAGTTCAAAACATAAAAGTTTCCATCACCAGCCAATTTTGAGAAAATCGCCCTCAAAGTACCAAAAACGCCAATAACACACAAAAATTGGCCAATTTTTCCCCTTTTAGATTTCAGATGGATCCTGAATGTGGAACGTCCGGTTCAGGAGCTAAATCGCTTTTTCTGAACTGCAATTTGAAATAAGCAATCTTAATATCATAAAAATATGAACATAACTAAAATGTATAATGAAGGTTTTGATTTATTTGAAGCCCTCCGCCTGGGTTGTCTCCTATATACATAATACGTATAAAGTCCGCTATCTCAGCTAAAAATGGCACGATCGCAATGAAATTTAGACAATTTGTGCCTATTGATAGGGTAGGTAGGTAAAAGTGGTGAGGCTACCCTGGTAGCGGTGTTTCCTTCTCGGTTTCTTCTTTGCAGCTTCTGCAATATGTGTTGTGGGGTAGGCCCATCTTACAGGCATGGGTGCCTATTGGCCAATGCCCCGTAAGGGTTGACGTTATTCTTCTAATTCTAAAAAAAAAGCGTGTTAAGTGTTAGGAATATAGGTAGCAATTAGGTAGTATAGGAATTATATGGCTAGGAATTACAATTTGTGGTCTCAAGCGGGTAGGATGACCACTAGTCAGGAAGTCCGCAAGATGGAGCGGCAGAAGGAGCCGTCGGCGGTGCAGCAGGAGACAGCTGGGACGTGTCTCCACCACGTCGAGGAATCCCGAGCGAAATTACATCCTCGGTGAACGCTGCGGTTTCCCAGGCGTACGAGACGCATCGGGCAGCGGCGTCGGACAACGTCAGCCGGACACTCCAGGAGGAGATTCGCCGAGGTTTCCTGGAGATGATGGCCATGATCAACGAGGTGGTCCAGCCGTTGAAGGAGACGTTGAAGGCAGCAGCAGTCTGGTCAATGCAGCAGACGGCAAAACAGGAGGACGTCGGAGCCGAGGGCAGAGCCAGCGGACGCCTGGAGGCGGCTTTTACGACGGGAGCGTATCCCAAGGCCAAGCCGGAAGTGTCACCCAAACCTCCTAGGGCGCAGAGCAGCTACTCAGACCGAGGAATCGACGCCGGATGGTACCCAGGCGGGGAGCAACGGGCGAGCAGCTGGCAGCTACGGCGATTTCCGACGGCGTACGAGGCGCGGGCAAGCGGCAGCGAGGGTCTCCGAGGGCCTGAAAGAAGAGAAGAGGCTGTGAGAGGAGTCCGAATTGAAAAGTGGGAGATTTTCTTCGACGGCGACCCGAACAAGCTCGCCGTAGAGGATTTTGTCTTCCAGGTGGAATACCTGCAGCGGCAGTCGAGTTGTTCCTAGGACCAGGTGCTGGGCAGCTTCTACCAGCTCGTGCGAGGCCAGGCTGCCGAGTGGTACTGGCAGTTCGTCCGGGAGAGTCCACCGCAGACGTGGGAGGACCTCAAGGAGAGCTTTGTGGCCAGATTCCGAGGCAGATGAGGCGAGTTCGAACGGATGCGAGCAATTCCAGGACCGGCGGCAGCAGCAGGGGGTGTCCGTAGAATACTTCCGAGCCATGAGCCGGCTGGGGAACCGGCTGCTGCTACCTATACCGGAGGCGGAGATGGTGAAGATCGTGAAAAAAAGACTTACCGCCGAGATCGCCCGGTTCGTGTATGCCCTAAGGGTATATAACGTGGAGCAGTTACACGAGGAGTTCCTGTAGGTAGAGGATGCCTGCATGAGGCTGGAAATCCAACCCGCTTACCGTGGACCGTCAAAGTTCCAGCCCAGCGGACGACAGGTGGAAGAAGTGGCAGTCTATGCACCCGAGGACCCCCTCAGCTATCCAGCTGAGACAGAGGAGCTGGTCGTCGAAGAGGTCTCGCGACACAAGATGGTCTGCTGGAACTGTGGCCGAGCAGAACACGGGTTCCGCGACTGTCCGTTGTCGGAACGGAAGATTTTCTGTTTCCGCTGCGGGAAACCAGAGGTGGTCACTCCAAACTGCCCAAATTGTGCGGGAAACGGGAGGATGAGCGTCGGAAACGCGGGCGACCCGCGCTCGGCATACAAGCCCAGCCGCACCTGAAGATTTCACCAGCGCCAGCAATAGCCTTACCTAGAAAGGAGCAAATTACTATAAGCGTACCTAGAAATAAGGAAAAATCGTACCTTTTAAGGTACTTACCGGCGGAGGAGCGGATGCAGAGATACCTGGAGGCGCGGAACCGGATATTTGGCAGCCCCAGCTGGATGGCATGCGGAGCGTCAGCCGAAGGCTCGTGAAGGCCAGATCCCGATTCCGGCAGAGGCACGAGACCCGACGAGCCGTGGTCGATGCCGTGCGCCGAGGGATGGGTGACGATCCCAGGGTATTCGCCGAGGTAGTCATCCGTGGAAAGCCAGTTTCCGGGTTGCTGGACACCGGCGCGTCCGTCAATGTCCTCGGGAAAGGGAGCCGAGAGCTGCTGCACTATGGTCCAAAAGCCCATTTTTTGGCATAAACTCTAATAATGAAATTAAAATTATGAAAATTTGCATAAAAATCTGGGAGAATAAGATAGAATTTCGAAAAAAAAATTTGTGTCAATTTGACCACGCCTTCCGCCCGCCCCCATACAACCCGATATCTACAAAATTACGCACATGTCGCATTAAAAAAAAAAAAAATTGTTAAATCAAAATGTTATTATTTAAAATATTATTATTAAAAGTTTATCGTACCCTAAAGCTTAATTTCTGACTACTCGGCGCCATCATTTTTTTTAAGTGTAATTTTCTTATTTTTCTAAGCACAATTTTTACTATAGTTTTGGTTTCTATAGAGAAATGAGTATTGATTTATTTGTCTTATTTACAACCCCGAAATTAAAACAAATTAAAAAGTTATTATGCATTTATAAATTTTTTTGTCATTATAATTTATTTTTTTATAATTTTTTGCTGAAACTGAGACAGCGTGTAAAAGGAGAGATGTAGAATGAGCTTCTTCCGAGGCCAGCTCAGATGCTAATTTTCTTTTGAGGCGAGGTCCTGCATCTTCATATTTTGATTTTTTTCTCCCAGTTTTCAAAATTACTTGTTGTTTATCAATGCGTACAACCATGTACTTTTGTTAGAATAACCTAGAACAACACACTTGCAACACATTGGACAAAACAATACGAACATTTAGGTATATAGAAAAACGTTTACTAATTATTAATTTACATACCTTGACCTTTATTTTCCATGTACACACTTTTAACTTTTAATGATTAGTTCAATTGACTTACGAGCTGCAAGATGTGACTTTAAAAGCGCGCAAAAAATTAGGGGTATTCCAAAAAAATCTTTTCAAAATTATTTTATATCATATGAGTATTAAAGATACCAAAAAATTATTAAAATTATTAAAAAAAAAAAAATCGTTTATGCCAAAAATTTGGGCTTTTAGACCATAGTGCGCTGGAGGAGATCGGCGTGAGAATGGAGAAATACCTGTCCGTGGTGAACACGGCTGCGGGAGAAGACAGGTCGATCATCGGACGAGTGCATGTGCCGGTACTGTTTAAGAGAGTGGAGAAAGTGCTCACCTTTTACGTGTGTCCATATCTGGAGCAGGCAATGTACCTCGGGATCGATTTCTGGAGGCGGTTCGCGTTGGCACCAGCCATCCTAGGGGTGCGGCCAGCAACGAAACCGAAGGCGAGCGTTTCGGAGATATGGGATGCAAAGAATCCGTGGCTCGATGGAAAGGCTGTCAAAGAGTCCGTGGTCGAAGAGTGGGCCCTGCAGGAGAAAGAAAAGGAACGGTTGGAGGCGGTCAAGAAGGAGTTCCTTACATTCGAGGATGTTGGACTGGGGAAGACATCGGTGGAGAGGCACCGAATCCAGCTGGTGGAAGGCGCAGAAATCCGAGATAAAGTACGAAAAAACCAGGCTCGCCTACCGGATATGCGTGTGGAAGGCACCCTCATCTTCAAACGCTTTGGATTCAGCAGGTTGGAAATCCAAGTCGAGGGAGGCCCGTGGAAGTTGTGGATTCCAGCCTCTCTGACAGCCGGGATGATCGCGACGGCGCATGAAGATCCGACGTCGGGACATGAAGGGATCAAAAAGACCCTGCAACGCCTCCAGTGGCAGTAGATGGCGACGCAAGTCCGGGACTTCGTGGGACGGTGCATCCAGTGCAAAGAAGCGAAGGCGCTGAATAATCGGACGCAAGTCGTGATAGGGCAGTAAGTGGTGACGGAAAGGCCGCTCCAGAAGTTGTATATAGACTTCCTAGGCAAGTATCCACGGTCGAAGCAAGGAAAGGCCTGGATTTTTCGCGTTTCTGAAGTCGATGAGAGAAGCCAATAACCCGGAAGTCCACAGAAAACGGAAGAGTCAAAGACCTGATCCGGAGATCGACGTAGCTGGGGGATAGGAAAGAGGAACCAAGCCCAGGGCTCAACATAGCAAAAAAAAAGAGTCAAAAAGCAGTTTAGAAAAAGGGATATAGCTGCTGAACCTGCTCAGGTCTGATAAACAGATCTGTTCTGATAGCTCATCTGATAAACAGATCTGGTATCAGGTCTGACCTTTTTTATGTTATAATTTAATCTGGAAATAAGAGATGTAAAATGTCCCTTTGTCCCACTAGGAAATTATTAAATTGTTTTAGCATTTTAATTATATTTATTAAAAAAATAAAAATAATAATATTCTTAAAAATATATATAAGTCAATTATTATATAAAGTCATACAGATAATTTTAAAAGCGATAATAATAAGTTGAACCTTTAAAAACCTTAGTTCATTGTAAAATTAAGTAATACATTTTAAAAGTAGTTGAGCCTGTCGGGGCCTGGCAGGTGCGATCCCAAATTTCCAGGAAAATAAACGAGAGAAATAAAGATTTGGTGATGATCCGTGATGACGATCCGTTTTTTCGGGTTCTTTATTTTAGAGTGACCAAAGTACAAGCCAGCAAAAAATGTTACATTTCCCCAGAGATGCCCCCTGGCGATATTGCCCCTTTGTTCACCCAGTCGGACTTTTTTGTAGGAAATCTACATGGTTTTCTAACCGAATCGCTCATGGGGTTGTACCCTACCGTCCATGTAAAGTTATAATTCGCTTTTATACATGGGCGGCCGGTGTAGTTCATGATGCCGACGCCGCTGCTCGTCTGCTTCTGAAATTCACGTGCAACGTTCATGGGGGTAATTCATGATGCCTACGCCGTTGCTCGGCTGACAGTGAAATTCATGCCTACCGTTCACAGTGAAATTCTGGGAAATTCACGAAAAAAATTTTCAAAAATTATAAATAAAAAATGTACCCATTTTAGTTTATATAAGGTATTTTTATTATATTAATTAAGGCACTATATAGGAAAGTAAACATTTATATAAAATTTAAAACAGAGATATATAAACTTATTATTAAAATTATATTTACGTAGTTCGATGGTCTCGCTGCAATCTTAGCGGTGCTGTGAGCACGTCTGCAACTCTGACCTTTCCGTCGGCGCCCGGACAGACCAATTGGATAAGCTCAAGCCGCTATTCGTTGGCTTGCAAGCCCTCCTCCTTGATCACAACCATGTCTCCCGCTTGGAAATCTCGCGATGGGAATTTCCATTTGTTCCTTTTGTGGAGCTCCTTCAGGTATTCCTCCTTCCAACGCACACAGAATTGCTGATGCAGGGCCTTCGAAGTTGTTGTTCTTTTTGAGTGAGGTTGTGTTTTTTCCGCGCTCCGCAAGTTTTCCCGACAGTGCCACTAAAAAGGGAAAACCTGGCCAGATAAAGGCATATTAGCGCAACTGCGAGCCTACTGACCGGTACTCACCGGTGGCATCTGGCTCGCCTCCAACATGTCGGTTGGGGCTAAATTGCCTAGCTGCGCGCGTGAGTTCCGGGGTCAAGGAGGAGGGGAGTCCCTAACAGTCGTCTCTTTTCCAGCTGTCACCGCCTTTCCTTCTTTCTTCTTTCTCTTGCTTATTTTCTCTCCAAACAACTTTCCCCGCTTTTTCCTGGGAATTAAACACAGCTGTTCTTTGCCAGCGATCGCAGTGTTGCGTAGCGCAGGTTCCGGGGGCTTTACAGCCGCGCTTAACAGCACAACACCAACAGTGTTGTTAAACGGTGCGGATAAGCTTCCCGCAACGGAAAATTGTTTTTCAAATTCAAATTTAAATTTAAATTTAAATCTAAATTTATATTAATTTAAATTTGAACGAAGCCTGCCTGTGGCTACGGCCCATCCGGGTCGAGGAAGGCTGCACAGAGGCAAGCGGGAAAAGGTCACGGATCTGACCAAAAGCCGATCCCCCGCCTATGCGGTGCCTCGAATACTGGGGCGTCGGTGACCGAGAAGGGGCGGTATAACCCCCGTCGCACGCCAAGGGGAAATCCGCCATCGTGGGAGCCCTGTGCGGTCCGACGATCCGGCAATGGAAGCCGTAAACCCCTTTGTGGGCAGATCTACGCTGGCGAGATCGCCCTGTCAAGAAGGGAGTGCTGATGGTGAAGCAGCGGCGTTCAGGAGAAGCAGCAAGCTCCCTCGATCGCCACCTCGGGCGGAAACTCAAGAGGCTTGGCAGAGCCAAGCGCCTTGTCATGAGCCGACTCCCAAGAGGATACGGGACCCATCCAGTCCTGCCAGTCCTCAAAGAGTGACGCCTGCCAAAAAGAGTAGGGCAGCGGATGAAACCAGCCTAGCAGATTTGCTAGAGCTTGGCAAGCTGCTGCAGGAGGTGTCCGTCAGGATGATGGTCATCACCGTCTCGACGAAGGAGATGTTTGCCAAAATGAAGGCACTCCACTCGAGTGTCCTTGAGGCAAGCAGAGCGGCCATCCAAGGGGACGCGGACGGGCAGGAGAGGCTGGGAGCCGCAACCCGGTGCTCCAACTGCGCCCAAGAGTCAGGTCGAGCAGAACGCGCGGAGAGCGCGGACAAGGGGCTGCAGACAACCACCGTGTGGAGGAGAGATGCAACAGCCCAAACAGAGCCGTGGCGCAGGCTAAGCCAGCCGGACGGCCCCGTCTTGCCCGCGGCGGTAGCGGCCCCACCACCGGCCCGCACAGCACAGCGAAAGGGCCCGAAGGCGCCGCCGAAGCCCCCCAAGAACCCTCAGCGGGACGCAAAGGAAGCTGTGGAAACTCTTGCCCCCGCCAGGGAGCCCGAGAGCACACGCCACGAGAATGCCTGGGAAGTCGTTGCCAGGAATCCGAAAACGGCGAGGTACTCGCCTTGGTTACCAGGAGGGAAGACAAGCAGCTGCCAGAGCTGGGGAGTTGCGTCTCCAAGGTTCGCCGAACCAACAATGGGAACCTGCTCCTTGAGGTTGCCAAAGGCAGCGCCGAGAGTGCGGAGAGTTAAAAGAGAGCATCGAGAAAGTGCTCGGCGACTCGGCGTCTGTGCGCGCCACAACGGAGGACGACTTAGTGGTCATCTTGGAGATCCGCGGAATGGACACGATCACAACCAAGCAGGAGGTCTGCGCCGCGATCGCGGACCAGTTCAACCTCGATGCTGGACGGGTAAAAGTGCGAGGAATGCGCCGTCGCTACGTCGAAACTCAGACGGCGGTGGTCAGCTTGCCCGTCTCCCTGGGCAAAACTGTCCTCCAGCGCGGCAAAGTCCGGATAGGCTGGACCATCTGCAGGATCAGGGAGAGAGCAGGCCCACCTAGGTGCTTCAGATGCCTGGAAACAGGGCACATTGACGTGCACTTCAAAAGCCCAGTTGACAGGAGTGGATGCTGCTTAAAATACGGGGAGCAGGGACACAGGGCAGCCTCTTGCACTAAAGAGGCATCATGCTTCATCTGCTCAGCAGCCGGAAGGAAAGAGATGAGGCACCAGGCCGGCGGTAGAGACTGCCCAGCCTCTACAAGCGGGAACGGTATCCACAGGCCCAGATGCGGTTGATTCAGCTCAATCTGAATCACTGCCGAGCAGCGCAGGATCTCCTGCTGCAGACGGTGCGCGAGCTAGGCTCGGAGGTGGCAATCCTCAGCGAGCCATACAGGACTAGTATCGGCCGTGGCTGGGCCACCGACAGCACGGGCAGAGCGGCCCTGTGGCTGTGCGGAGCGGAGGCGCCGGAGATGCGCGAAGTTAGAGCAGCCGAGGGCTTCGTACGAGCCAATGTGGGTGGCATCTGGCTGTATAGCTGCTACTTGGCACCAAGTCTCACGCTCGAGGCCTTCGGCAGGATCCTGGACGAGCTGAGATGCGACTTGCGGGGACGAAGTGGTCGTCGGGGGCGACTTCAACGCCTGGGCCGTGGAATGGGGCTCCCCTCAACCAACGCCAGAGGCCGAGCAGTGCTGGAGGCCATTGCCTCTTTGGACGTGGTCCTGCTGAACGAAGGATCCCGGCACACCTTTAGCAGGACGGGAGCCGGTTCTGTGATCGACCTCACGTTCGCCAGCAGCGCGCTGGCCCGCCTAGCGCAATGGAGGGTCAGCGAGGCCTATACCGCCAGCGACCACGAAGCCATCGAGTGCTCGATTGGCATCGTAGGCCACACGAGGGGCACACAGCCACAGCCTAGGAAGGCGTTCCGCCAGGACACTTTCAGACCGCTGGTCTTTGCGAGCGCCCTTGAGGGCTTCTCGGCAGATGAGTCCGATGGGGCAAACGTGCTGGCCGAAAAGCTGGCGGAGGCAGTGGAAGGCGCTTGCAGTCGAAGCATGCTCCAAAGGAAGCCGTTCCGGAAGCACCACTCGCCGGTGTACTGGTGGAGCGAGGAGATTGCGGAGCTGCGCCGCACCGCCCTTCGCACCAGAAGACTGATGCAGCGCGCTAGAGGCACCGCACGCCTCCCCGCATGCAGTGACAGCTACAAAGCGGCCAAGAGGGAGCTCAAGACCGCCATCATTAACAGCAAAAGGGAGTGCTTCCTGAAGCTGTGTGATGCCACCGACAAGGATCCTTGGGGAGGAGCCTATAAGCTGGTGGTCAAGAGGCTCAATGCAGGAGGCAAAGCCCCATCCGGCCCGGAAACCCTTGAGGGAATAGTCAGAGTCCTGTTTTCGACGAAGCGGCAGATCGCGGACTCCCCAGGCATGGATGCAGGTGACGTCCACTGGGTCACGGAGGCTGAGGTCTTTTAGGCTGGGAGGAAACTGAAGCCCAAGAAGTCAGATCCCCAACAAGCGACGAAGCTGGCCCTATCGCTGCTGCCGGCTGCAGTAGCCAGCCTGTTCAACAGGTGCCTCCTGGAGGGAACGTTCACCAAAGCGATGGAAAAACAAGGGCTGATGCTGCTGGCCAAGCCTGGAAAGCCACCAGGGGAGGCATCCTCCTACAGGCCAATCTGCCTGCTGGACATCATAGGCAAGGTCTACCAGAGGGTGATTTCTAGCAGGCTGGGCGAGCGATAGAAGCAGCTGGTGGACTCTCCCCGGCTTCACGAAGGGGAAGTCCACACTGGACGCCATTTCGAGGGTCGTGAAGGTGGCCGAGGATGCCATCGCAGGAGCCAGATGGAAAGGTGGGACGAAGTCCTACTGCCTGGTGGTCACTCTGGACATCAGAAACGCGTTCAACTCGGCTGACTGGGGCAGAACGCTTGAGTCCCTTAGGAACTTCAATGTTCCGGGATATCTGCTGAAGATAGCGCACAGCTATTTCAGCAACAGGGTGCTCCTCCTGGAGACTAGTATGGGTTCCAGGGCACACAAAGTCTCAGCTGGAGTCCCTCAGGGCTCCGTTCTGGGACCCCTGCTCTGGAACTCCATGTACGACGGAGTCCTACGGCTGCCGATGCCAGCCAGTACCAACCTGGTGGGTTTTGCTGACGACGTGGCTATAGTGGTGGTAGCCAAGGAGCTGACCGCGGCGGAGGCTCGCGCGGATGCGGCCATACAGACCATAGAGTCGTGGCTAGCGGTCGCAGGACTGGAGTTGGCGGCGCACAAAACCGAGGCCGTGCTGATATCGAGCCGAAAGGTCGTGGAGACGCACAGCGTGCGGGTCGGAGGGACCACAATCCGGTCGCAGCGGGCAATCAAATACCTGGGAGTGTTCATCGACACGCGCCTGTCGTTTAAGGAGCACTTGGAGTATGCGCACAAAAAGGCGAGAGGGACAGCAGGAGCACTATCCAGGATGCTCCCCAATACGAGAGGGCCCAAGCAGGCGACGGGGTTGCTGCTATCAACGGTGGTAACCTCGCAGATCTTGTACGCTGCGCCGGTGTGGTCGGAAGCCGCTAAGGTGAAGACCTACATGCGGGGGGTGGAGGCGACCTACAGGCTATGCGCTGTCAGGACAGCGTTCCGGACCATCTCGGAGGACGCGGTGCTGGTCATCGCGGGACAAGTTCCGCTTACGGAGCTGGTAAGGGAGCGGAAGGAGACAGCCGTTGCCCCGACGACCAGTGGGTCGGATCAGCCAACCAGGGCCGAGCGTAAGCTAGCCGCCAGGAGGTTAAGCATGGAGAGGTGGCAGGCCAGCTGGGACTCCTCGTCCAAGGGCCGCTGGACACACGTCCTCATACCGGACATCAAGCGCTGGGTCGAACGATCCCATGGAATGGTGGACAGAAGTAGGTAGAAACCTAACGCAGGTGCTAAGTGGCCACGGATGCTTCCACCAGTACCTGAAGCGGTTCGGCCACGAGACGGAGGACTGGTGCACAGAATGCGGCACCGGCATAGTGGAAGACGCGCGGCACGTGATCTTCGAGTGCCGCAGGTTCGGCCTCGAACGACAGGAGCTGGAGGCGGTAGCCGGATGCGCTATCAGCGAGGAAATGCTCGTCCCGAGAATGCTGGACGACCGGATAGTGTGGCAGGCGGCAGCCACCTTCACGGCGGGGGTGATGAAGCAGCTGAGGGCCCTGGAGCGTAGGCGGAAGGAGCAGCAGGAGTAAGGGGCCCAGCGAACGCGAAGCAATGCCAGGCGGTGATACCGCGTCCTCCCTTTTCCCTCTTCCTTCTATTGTTACTATTGTTGTTAGTATTATAAGCGTATCTGTACTAGGAAGTAAGGTAATAAACTATGAATACAAAAAAAAAAAAAAATGCAGGGGCTTCAACCTCCGCCACCGGTTGATGATGGAAATAGGATTTTCTTCAATCACAGGCTCCGATACCGCAAGAAGTGGTCCACCGATTAGAAAATGTCCGGGGCTAAGAGCCACAAGGTCAGTGGGATCTTCGGACATTGGCGAAATAGGCGTGGAGTTTAGACAGGCCTCAATTTTCGCTAGGAGGGAAGCCAGTTCTTCAAAGGTGTACTTCCTTGCGGCTGTGTGCTTGTAGAAATGGGCCTTGAAGCTTTTCACACCAGGCCAAGTTCTGCAGGCTATGTTTGGAGAGGATCAATGTTTTGGTTGACTCCATAAAATCTCTGGATAAGGACATGGAGGCTCCGACAAACGTTTTTCCGTTGTCAGAGTAGACGTGCAGTGGACACCCACGGCGAGCGGAAAACCGAGAGAAAGCAGCTAAAAATTTCTCTGTCGTCAAGTCGTATGTCGCCTCGAGATGGATGGCCCTGGTACTAAAACAGACAAAAACGCAGACATATCCCTTTGTGATTTTGCAGCCTCGACCGACATAACTCTTGATGTCAAATGGTCCCGCGAAATCCATGCCCGTATGAGTGAAAACGTGGGTCTCGCCCGGGGCAAATCCCCCATAAACTGCTTCTGCAGGTTCTTCTTGTGGATGACACAAACTCGGCATGAATAAATTGTATCTTTCACCAACCTCTGAAGCTTAGGAATCCAGAATTTAGACCGAATCAGTCGCATCATTAACTGATTCCCCCCATGTAAGGATATGCGATGGGTAAACAGAGCTTGTAGTTTTGCGAACCTACACCGTGCTGGGATGATGATAGGATGTTTCTCATCATAACTAAGCATATCAGATGCTTGTAAACGGCCGCTTGGCCTCAAGACCCCCTTGCTGTCAAGGAAGGGGCTTAGGTTAGAAATCGTGCTTGATCCTTAATGCACATGTCCCCATTTGCTTTCGTGGGTGCAATGTTCGATCTTTGCGACCCTGTTGGCCACGAAAGTCGTCCAGGTGCATGCTGGCTTACCTCGCCATGCAAGAACTATGGTCGAGTCAGTCCAATAAAAAATCTCATAAGCCGCTAGCTCAGTGAGCAGCACTGCTCCGCACAACTCCAGGCGGGGTATGGAGATGGACTTGACAGAAGCGACTCTGGTTTTGGATGCCAGCAAATGGGCACAACAGCCGTCAGTCGTCTCGACTCGGACGAAAATGGCAGCCCCATACGCGTCCTGTGACGCACCGCAAAACGCATGGTACTGCACTTTGGCAGCAGGATGAAAACGCATCCATCTCTGAATACAAATTTTCCCTCAGGGTCGGATACCCTTTCAAAAGCTCTTGCCACTTGGTCACGAGGTCGGTGGGGAGCGGCTGATCCCAGCCCAGCTCCCGTAGCCAAATTTCCTGCATAAAAATCTTGGCTCTGATTAAGACAGGCGATAACCATCCTGCCCGGTCGAACAGTTTGGCTATCTGAGATAAGACCTCTCGTTTGGTGTAGGCAGTTTGCAGGGAAACCAGCATCGGAACAAAAAGGAAACTATCGGATGTAGCTTGCCAGAGTTTTCGCGGTGCTCGCATCTCCCAGCTCAAGGAAGTCTACACTGACCAAATGTTCCATTGAAATCGCCTGTAGGAGTCTCCTTTCGTTGGAGGTCCACTTGCGCAGTGTAAAACCTGCACTCTGTAGTACCGGCCCCGTATGAAGGATATCATTGAGGCTGTTCCCGTTTGATGAGGGATTGGAAGCGTTGAACACGAAGCGAACCTTTGTCGTGGTGCTGTCTGGTTTAAAGACCGAGTGATGAGACAGATAAAAACTGCTGGAGTCGTTAGGAGAGACTTGGTGCATATGACCTAAATCTAAATACTCTTGAATGACTGAGTCGTATTGCTCCTTCAATGGAAGATCTTTACCTAATCGAATTTCGTTTCGGAGGAACTGCGCCAGTGCGATGGGTCTGCAATGACCCAGCTTAATGTTCTCCGGCTCTTTAAAGGGTAATGAAACAACATACCTTCCATCCTCGTTTCTTTTGGTAGATCGGATACAGTTCTCCTCGCAAAGGTGGATTCCTTTACCAGCTTCACTGAAACATCTTCCACCATCCAAAATTTTGTGAGGATGCTGTCTAGCTTGGACTCGGTGACTGATAATCTGACTGAAAAGGAACAGATTCGGCTTGTGGGACTCGTTGTAATAGGACCGCAAAGTACCCAACCGAATATGGTCTCTTGACCCAGGAGAGTTCCGCAAATACTGGAACGGGAGCCGCTGAAAACGATCGATGGCAGGATATCGGCACCAATAAGCACGTCAATCTGCGAGCTCCGGAAGAAACTTGGATCTGCTAGTTGCAACGGTGGAAGATCCTCCTTTAATGAGTCCCCTGGTAGAGTGTAGGATGGGAGATTCCCAGCAAGCTGGGGTAACACATATGCACAGGTCTCAATCTGGAATGGGGCTTGACGGGAGAACCTATATTGAGTTGACACCGCTACCGGGGCTGACCTGCAACGGAAAGGTTGACTCCTGAAACTTGAGCTGGGATAGCCCCATAAGGCAACTTTATTAGGTTGAACAACCGTTCTGAGATGAAGGTTGCCTCGTGCCGAGTATCTGATGCCCAAAATGGCAAATTTCTATTAATACCGTACTCAGGAGGACCCCTTGCGTGTTAACGGCAAGAAACGTTTGCACATTCGATTGACCCGTCGATGGAGTGGACTGTATATGTTGCTGGACTGTTGTGGATGCGTGGGACTGTTGGTCAGGTATAAACACTGACTGGACTGGCGGAGTGCCGCTGCGATGCGGAAGTGTATTGTGACGTCCACTGCACGTATAGCAATTATGCGTGCTGTTGCAGTCCCTGAGCAGATGCGTTCTTGCGAAATAGTTTAAGCACAACTTCTGCTGTTTTACATGCTTCTCCCGATCTGCGCCTGACATTCGTAAGAAAAGAGGACATACTCGGATTGGATGATTCGCTTGTGCACAGAGTTTACAGGATTGTGGATTTACCGTAACTCTGTTTTCAAAGGTCTGGATTGACCGCGAGCTATTGTCAGCCCTCAATGCCCTGGATGGAGCACTCACGTTTGGCTTAAACTCTTCAATCACCTCAAGCGTTCGATGACGATCCCGTAAGAAATTCTGGAATTCGACCCAGAGTGGAATATCAGACTTGCTGAGAAGGGACTGTTCCCATAGAGACAAAGTTAGCTTTGGCAATTAGGAAGAGCAGAAAAAAACGAGCAGGCAATCCCAATTCGTGGTTTCTATCTTTGCTATTTGCAAGGCCGTTAAACACCCTTGGATAATGCTCTCTAAATGCTTCAAGGACTGGCCACATTCAACAATTTTATTCGTATTTAATTATTAAGAAACATTTGCAGTGTTAAAAGTTAGAGCGAATCTCGCAAGCCGCCATCAAAAAAAGTTGGTTTGCGGTGTACATCCTAGCTGCCCTGAGGATCATCCGATTCAAAAAAATTATAATGCGTTATTTAAGGATAAATGTCCCGAGGTACTGTAAGGATGCAAAGGCCGAGATATGAACTCAACGGCCCAGAGTCCCTTCCAGAATAATTTATATTTTGGAAACGCCAGAACATGAGCGAGGCCGAGATTTTGCAAGAACTTTTAGGGGTGGGTTTTCGGCTTAGAAACTGCGACTTCCAATTGCCCACGCTGGGCGGAACAAAATTGCTACCGGCCGGGAATTTCCAGCGGCCTGAACTCTCCGCTAGAGACTGGAACCGGCTCGGGATCGCCCAGCAGCCTGCTCCCGCGCCCACAGTAACCCTAATCCAACCCCGTGGCCTGGTCCGAACCCAACAGCCACGATGCGCCGGTCCCCCTTTTTCCCTAAGATTCCCCCGTGACTCGCGATTTGCCTGAGGGCGCCCGGGCTAATCCCTATGACGCTCCCTGAGATTGGGCAAGCGGCTTGGGGAAACCCAACAGCCGCCGCCCGTGCCCGCGCTCAAAATTAATCTCAGCAACGGGGCGCTCCTGTTCCCGTCTTGCCCAATTCGATGCCTGGGATTGCCCAACGGCCGCCGAGATGGGAAAGAGGGGAGCAGAGGGTGGTTGGAGTGGCAGCGAATGGAATAAGAAAATATTCAGTAACCAGTAGATTCATCTTGTTTTATTTTACACTTCTATAATTTCTTATAAACTAATTCGTCTCCTTCGCTATAATCTTTCCCACTCTTCCCCTATTATTCTTCCTTAATTCTACCGGGTATCCTCACCCGCAAATATATTTGTTATAATGTTTTTCGCTCTCCGAAATAAATCCGCCAGCCAGGTGTCAGTTACTGTTGCTGGTCTTCCGTCTCCTTCTTAATGGGTTTTTTCTCACTGTTGCACTTTATACCGCGCTAGTTCGCACTTGAAAATATCTTTATGTTTTGCTGCTGCTCCTTGCTAAGGCCAAACCGCGAGTAATTGCTAATTTAATTGCGAAACTCGCCCTGACCTAAATCTGTCGCTCCCGTGGCGGCAGCGCTGCCGCGATCGCTGGCACGCGCCGTTACGGGTTCCACCCGTTCTCTCCCGCTGACACTATCTGCCTCTCGCTCTAGCTTGAGCGGGCAGGTGAGGAATCTGCATTCCGCTGTCCGCATTCCACTGGCTGCATACCGCTGCGGCTGCACGCGTCGTAGGCCTCTGCCCCCGACGCGCTCTCTCTCCCGTTGTCCCGCAACAATGTTGCTGCTCCCGGCTAGCCAGTTGTTGCTAGCCGATGTTGCCGGCGAGCGTTGCCGGTGTGGGGCCGGTGTGTATGGCCGATGTGTATGGCCGGTATGGGCGTGGCCGGTGGGCGGCCAACGCCTACGTCCCTACTCCCTATTCCCTATTCCCTACCTAATTATAACCTAACCTATCCCTTATCCTATCTTAAACTAATATGTACAGCTTAAACCTACTATATATATGTATATACAAGTGACTTCGTCACACCCCCTCCCTACTTCGGGGGCGGATGAAGACTCTGACCTTCCCGGTCGCTCCAATCTGTACCCGGAAACGCTCGCCGTCTTCCTCCTCCAGGTAGCGTCTCGTCCGGCGCCCTCGCGTCGGTAGCCGTGCGTGGATTCTGTTGATCAGGCGCGCCGGCAGTCGCCCCTCCGGCGTGGACCACTCGGTGGGCGCCATCACCCAGCACTCGCCCTGGTCGCTCCTGGGTTCTGGGGGCCCTGACTCGTCCTCCTCCGACGAAGCGGACGGGGGAATCGTCCCACGGCGCCGCCCGTCGCCTCCCGCGACGCGTCTCCGCATCCGTGCGACTGGTTGCGCACCTGATCGGTGCCGGCCCGGCCTGGTATGGCCCCGGACCGAAAATACCCGCATACTCGTCCGGGGTCGGCGAGCATGGGGACCGAGGCCTCCAATCCTCTCGGGTTGGGCTGTACCGGAGCCGACGCGGTATCTCCCGTCGCTCCTGGGCTGCTTGGTCGTCGTTACTCCCGGCGTCGGGACCGGCGTGGTGGCCGACGTCGGGTGTTGGCGGGGTGCTGGCCTGGCCACTAAAGGTGGTGGCCCAAGCCCTTGTAGAGCCTCTCCCCATGGACCAGAGATCGGCGCTAACTCCGCCAGCAACTCCGGGGTCCATACCCCAAAGCAAGCCGTCAATTCTGCCTGCTGCTCTTCCGTTACTACCGTGGGTGCCTCATCTGATGGTGGGTCCTCCCAGGGCAGCAGAGTCGGCGATCCCGGCGCTGGAGGCGTCGACATCGCGGGTGATGCAAAGGCCGGTGATGCCACCCTGCCGGGTGGTGTGGCGTCCGGCCGCATAGCGCTGAAGCGCCCGTCTTGCGCCACGTCGCTGTCGTCCTCGTCGTCGTCGTCGTCGATGTCCTCATCGTCCGAAATGACGATCGTAATCGGGCCCTCCGGCGAGGCGAGTCCGCGCTCTCCGGTCATTGGCACCGTTGCCAATAGTAGCGGCCCTCTTGGCCGGGGGGGGGGTCTCTCCCATCGGCTGGGCCCACGTCCACATAGAGTGGGCG